>JAKVQR010000225.1:0-49415 GCA_030462915.1 Petasospora meyerae | reverse complement strand
CAGAGAGTCCAAGAGAGTAAGAATGGGAAGTCTAAATATTCTCCTCCATCCAAGAGAGCCCACTCCATATCCAAACAAAACAATTTGATCCTTTCAACACTCCTTAAGATCTTGCTCAGCGACCAGCACTACACTACACCTTCGCTACTCACACCACCCAAAAGCAACCAAAATGTCACTTCACTGGTCCCTGGAGCCGTTCAGTCAGCTCTACGCGTCCATTGAGCAAGGACAGTGTGACGTTGCCCTGCTCCGTGAGCTCAAGGCCGATCTCATCAACCTCACTCGAACACCAGCAAAGTCGTCTACAAGCAGGCAAGAGTTGGACAAGGGGAAACTCAAGTTTTCCGATGGATTGGAGTACGAGGTTAATGACTCTTTCAAAATCAGCGCCGCCACTCTCAGCGACGAACTCAACATTGACGAGATCGTTGCCGCCGAAACACTTCACAAGGCTCATGGCTCAGGCATCAGTTTGCTCGACGGCGCTAAGGCTAGCTACTACCTCCGTAAGCAACATATTCTCAACATTGTCAGTTATGCTTTCAACTGTGATGACAAGTCTCTGATTGCCGAACTGTGGAGCGAGAAGTTCGTTGATGATTTACTGGAGTCTTTCAAGTTCCTCCACGCAGAATTGGAAACAATCCAACAGAGTGTTGCCAGAGCGAAACTCATGGGGAGTTACAACGCTGATGACTTCCAATTGAAGCTTACATTCCGCAGAGACTTCCTGTGTTCTCAACACGAGCTTCTAGGTGAGATTCTCCACGGTCTTGTGTCACAGAATTTGATTAGCAAAGCAAACTTCATCCGTTTGTTAGATTTCATGGCATCCTTTGACACAGACGACTTCTTCATAACACACTTGCTTCCGTCATTGATTCTTTTCTGTTCCAACCTTTCTAGCTTGAAAGATGAGGATGTCAAATCACTCCATAGCGACATCTTGAAGACGCTCAAGGACCAACAGATCTACCAACAACCAGGCAAGCTTCTCATTGCCCTCGTATTCCTCACCAACTTCATCAACTGGTGTAAGGCCTCTAACGAAAGAGTGAATGCTTTCGATTTCGAGATTGCTATTGAGGGACCGATGGCAACTGCTGTACAACTTGGTGCCATCGAACAGCTTTTGATTGTTTGTGCGGAGACCACCGATACCGACTTCGAGCTCTTTTACGACCTTCGATCTCTATTGGAGCAACACCTTCCCAGATTGATTCCAAAGAGGGTCCTTGACGTCAATGAAGAGGAGACCAAGAGAGCACAATCGCGTGACCCACAAGCTTCCCCGGTTTACATCATGACAAAGACTTACAAGTTATGCGAGAATCTTTCTGCAATCCTCACAAAAGTGTTACACAACTTTGTCCAGAATTTTATCTTCGATGCCGCATTCCTTCTGATTAAGGTTAAGGACGCTGAAGAAGACTCTTTGTTGTCAGGCGAGGATTCCTCACTCGATGACATTTCAAAAAAGGCCGATCTCGAAAGATTCTACCTTGCCCTCTATTACCTCTACGCCAACAGAGAAGTTCTGATCCACACTTTCTGGGAGGACAGAGAGTCCAATGCCTATGGGTTCATTGAATGGGCTTCAAAGGGCGAGGATTTGCTTATGAGATCGTCATTCCTTGTAATGCTCTCGGCACTTACCAAAGGCCAAGAAAATGCCAACCACGTTTACCATTTCATCGCAAATTCAGATAAAGTCTCATGGTCAACGATTACCACTGTTCTCAACAAATACATCGAAGCTATCTTCAAGTTTGAGACGAGCGGAGAAGACAACGATCTGAATGAGGAAACTGTTCTTGCAATCTCATCCTATCTCACATTGATCTTCAAGACTGCAGAGAACTTTGAGACACCGAAGGAGATCTTCGACACTAACGTTCTAGATACCCTTTTCAATCTGCTGAAGCTTGATACACCTCTCGTTGGGTCGGTGCTTCAGGTACTCCGTGCCTTGATTTCTGATGACAGTGAGACCAGAAACCTCATATGGGAGAAGCTTGACCAGTGGCTATTTGCACAGGATCGTTCTATTGAAGAATGTTTCCACACCAGACTTGTCTCTTTCCCAGATATCATTGGATTTGTTGAATTACTTGAGTCTCTATTAAAGCCTGTTACCACTTTCGGGAAGTACTCACTTGCTTACCCACTTAACCTTGGTCAGGCATACAGAAAACCAGGCATCACACCTTACTTGGAGTTCTTGTTGTCGAATGTATTCTATCACACACCATCACTTTACTTTTCTGAAAGAGACGCTTTGCAAGTTCCTATCTTGAAGATTGTTGACCACTGTCTCTGTTCATTCGACAGTAAGATGATCTTGAACTCTTTTCCAGCAAACGTTGACCTTAACACAGTTGTCACCACCAACGAATTTACTACATATGTTCAGGCCAATCCAGCACCAGCTGTGCTCAATCTGTTATTCCAAGAGAAGATCTACAAGACACTGCTATCTATCACCTCTGTTGGTTTCGACAAAATCAGTGACAAGACTCGTGAAGAGAAACAGGTACAAGCTTTAGACCTCTCACTCACAATCATTGAGAGGATTCTTGCACTTGAGGTCACATATATCGATGAGCTTCTTCCTATCTTGAAGAGAAACAACAAGTTCTACACACCTTCCAGAGTTGGTACACACGGTTTGAGCTCATTTTACGATGCTATTCTCTTCAACCTGACAGTCATTGCTGATATTTCTCTCTACGTTGGATCTTCACATCTCTCAATTGCCGACAAGTCCATCAAACTTCTCTCCACATTGTCGAAGTCTGCACAATTTGGTTTGCACAACCCTAATGGAGTGGGGAAGACGAAACTGTTGACGGTTATGGATAGTATCAATGAGTCTCTGAGAATCAAAATGAACTTCATTGAGCAGCTTGAAGCCGAGGTGACGTCTCTCGAGAGTCTAAGATTGAAGATCAGAATACTTCAGTTCCTGAATGACAATCTCTCGATCTCTTCGAAGAACATCACGGTTGCACACTTCCTGCTTGGCTTTGAGTTTGCTAATGGCTTGACTCTGGGATCTGAGAAATCGATCTCAATGATTGCATCTGAAAAGTCCCTTTTCAAGACACTTCTCTACATCCTTGAGTCTAGTTTTGCCAGTTTGAATCCATATGATGTTGATTTCGCCCCAATCAGACTTGCAACATTGGCGTTGGAAATCATCCTCAAGCTTTGCAGAAACCCAATGAGTTCATCTCTTATACTCACACACCTTAGTGACTATGAATTCTTGCAGAAGCTACTGGACGCTCCAAGAATTGATCCATTCATGCTTTGGAATGGACAGAGATTTGATCCACGCATTTCCAGCAAGACTCCATTCAACTGTGGTCCATCAATTGGTGCCTTCCTGTCGCTGCTCCATCAGAGAAACTATATCTTGCAGTATTTGAGTTTGGAATTACACAGAACTTCAGCAGAAGGATCTATCTCGAAGACAGGCAAATACGTTGATGCTCTCATTGATGGTAACGGCATTTTTGCTTCTCCTCCTAAGGTGCTCTCATTCTTGGATATCCTTGAACTATCACTTGACGATGTCTCTACCATCCCTGAGGACGATCTCAGTATCTTCAGCGACGTTGATCTCACTGTTGATCTGTCAAAGATTCCATCGAGTACATTCTGTGATGGTCCAATCTTCCTGTTGGACGATATTGAGGCTGTCCTCGATCTTCATTTGCGCGCTCTTTGGGTCCAAGGAAAGTACAAGACTGACAAGCAAGCTGCGGAGAAGGAATAGCAGATTGAAACTATGAAGAACGAGCTGAAGAGAACAGATTCCAGGCTATCCACTTCTCTCATCACACTACCGAAGAGCATTGTTAGTGATGAATTGAATGCCAAAACGGAGGCAGACAACATCAAGACAAAATTCAGTAACTACCTGTCATTCACCAAGTTCAAGTCCTATCAACTTGCATCACTGCATTCCTGGGTCCAGCTTATACAGGTTATTGTGACCGATGGAAATATGGATGCAGTCAAGAGATCCAACTTCATCCTTGAGGTTTTCCAGAGTATCATTCCACGCATCAGTGACTATATCGAACAGGACATTCTCTACGCTGAGGAACTCATTTCGTTGTGTGTTTCGCTTTATGATGTCTACCACCAGGACCGTGTTGCAACAGAGGGAACCAGTACCCTTGCTCGCGACTCCTTTGAGAGACTCTACCCATTGTTCAGGACAGCCATCTCTGGTATTCTAAGTGCTTCTTCATCTGGTACTCTCCGCTCTGATTTGTATGTTCTCTCCAACAAGTATCTGAAGTGGGTCTTGAGTGACAAAGAGGTCTCAAAGGAGGTTTTGCAGTCCATTAAACTGTCAAGTGATAGACTCATTTCTGTGATTTGTAACGACGCCATTGGAGGAGAAGGACCAACAAGAATCACTGCATTACTGCTTCTGGAGTCTCTATTCGAGCTCTCAAATATGAATCAGCTCAATGTCGTCCTGAACACTATGATGAAAAACAACCTGTTGTTGCTTCTTGTGAAGTCAATCAAGAGAACTGACGAGACCCTTGCGCTTTCCTATGAGTCGAAGATCTCACTTGACACGCTGTTATATGAACTCACAGCATTCAAGGCGACGTTGTCGTTCCTCATTCGTGTTGCTGAAACGAGACATGGTGCTCAACAGTTGCTTCAGAGCGAGATTCTGCAGACCATCAAGTCTTGTCAATTCCTTCTGATCGACCCAGATCTCGGTATTGAGCTGGTGTTCGATGAATCTACAGTCCAGAGCTCCACTTTTGTGCGTGTGAACTTGAGTTTGGAGACACCATTGTCCTTCAGTAACTCTTCGAACGGTGTGTCTCTCTTTGAGTTGCTGGTTCCTGCTTTCCAGCTTGTTTCTGCATTGCTCCTCAGTACCAGTTCTGAGAACCAGATGGTTATTACCGGTGTCAAGAACTTGCTGAAACATTTCAAGAAGCTCATCCTTGGTGTCTTGAAGAGAGATCTACTACTTGAGACAAAGAAGGAAGGAGGCGATATGTACTCTCCTGAGGATGTGACAAGTTTGAAGGAGCTTGTCAACCTCTTTGTGTTATTGAGTACGCTTACAGGTTTCCAACCGGATGATTGAGTGATATAGGAAATAATGTACAGTACTTACTTATATTCGAGTAAGAGATGAAGAACCATCAGATTCCAATTCCCTTGAACTGCTCCAATTTGCTGTTCACTTCATCGGAGTTCTTCTGTATACGGTTCAAGGCATCGAGATGTGTGTTGAGTAGTTTCACAATCTGGTAGAGTGTGTTGTCATCGTGACTGTTGCCATCTTTATCACCTCCAAGTCCATTTGCCTTGTTGAAGGAGTCACTCACGTCGTTGATTTCGTTGATAAGAGAAGAAAGGTTCAAACCAAGCGAGTTGAGGTTCTCATCGAGCACCTCGGCAGTACGGTAAGCCTGTTCTCTCTTCTGGTCGTTGGAAATGACAGATGAGTCTCTGTACTGGTTAGTGGAGGAGAGAACTTCAGATAGTAAGTTCTCGGCTTTAGATTCGTAGTTATCGAGGAAAGTCTCGAGTTCTGTTTGTTGTCTCTCAATATACTGCAACTGCTGCTCGATCTTGTTCTGTGTTTGTTCAGCAGTGACAACGTCTGTGTATAGTTGGCTGATCTTGTCACCTCCTTCGACGAGTACCTGGTCCCATTCGTTGATCTGGGTGGAGTAAGATTGGAAAGAGGCTGATGCCTTTGTGAGCTGGTTGGTCCACTTAGAGATGAGATCTTCCAGGGTCTTGTTGTTGAGTGTGATTGGCTCTGGGGCTGCTGTTTTGGTGGCCTCCTTCGTTTCAACGCTGGTGGTCACACTGTTTGTGAATGAAACGGTCTTCTTCTCGTCCTTTGGTTCCTCTTTCTTTGCACCTCCGAGTGAGAATCCGGACGTTGTGGTGGTAGAAGATTCCTTCTTGTCGTCAGTCTTGGCAGCACCAAAGGAAAATCCACCAGATGGTTTGGCGTCTTTAGTCTCGGCCGGCTTTGCAGCTCCGAAGGAGAACCCTGTAGAACCAGCTGGTTTGTCGTCCTTCTTTTCCTCTGGCTTTGCTGCACCGAATGAGAACCCGCCAGTAGCAGCTGGTTTGTCATCTTTCTTGTCATCCGTCTTTGGACCACCAAATGAAAAGCCAGTTGTGGCAGCTGGCTTGTCGTCTTGCTTCTCTGCTGGCTTAGCAGCACCGAAGGAGAACCCACTTGCGGCTGGCTTGTCGTCTTTCTTCTCCTCGGTCTTGGTGGCACCGAATGAGAATCCAGTGGTTGCAGCTGGCTTATCGGTACCTGAGCTTGCAGCACCAAAGCTGAAAGCTGGTGTGCCATCCTTCTTTTCTTCAGCAGGTTTGCCACCGAGGGAGAAAGAACCCAAGGACGGAGTGGTGGTGTTGGTAGTGGTAGAAGAAGCCGGCTTGGCACCAAATGAGAATCCGTTGTCCTTCTTGTCCTCTGCTGGTTTAGAGGTACCAAATGAAAGCGCAGAAGATGCAGCAGTAGTTGAGGATGGACCTCCGAATAGTGATGTAGCGCCTGTTGCGGCTGGCTTGTCGTTGGTCTTTGAGGCACCGAAACTGAAGGTCGATCCTCCAGAAGTGGCGGCAGGTGTGGAAGGGGCAGCAGCCGGTTTGGAAGCGCCGAAGCTGAAACCTGAAGTGGCAGGGGTGGTGGATGAAGTAGAAGAGGCAGCTGATGCACCGAATCCAAAACCTGTGGATGCTGGCTAGTTTTCAGTGGAGGCGGTGGCGTTACCAGAGGAGGCACCGAGGCTGAAGGATGGGGCAGCGCCAGTAGTTGAAGATCCAGAACCAAAGAGGGAGCCACTACCAGAGCCAGAGTTGGAGGCAGCTGGAGCACCAAAGCTGAAATTAGACGGTCCTGAAGCCGCCGGCTTGCTTGCGTCGGCAGGCTTCGAGGCGCCGAAGGAGAAGCCAGTTGATCCAGCGTTGTTGGAAGCGCCAAAGCTGAACCCGGTGCTGCCCGTTGTGGAGGACTTGCTTGGTGTGGAGCCGAAAAGCGAGCCGGAACCGCCGTTAGCAGATTGTCCAAATAGCGAGTTACCGTTGGACATTGTTTGAGGAATGTAATTGATTTGGTAGATCGATGTGTGATTCTTGTTTCTTGTAGTTGTCAGTGATGGGGTTTGTTTACGTTTTTTTCTACTCCTCACCAAAACCTCAGAGGTCGCGGATCAATACCTACGAGAGAGATCAACCAGAGTTCGAGATGCGTCTATGGAATTATTAAGGATGATTTATGGCCCCCAATCTGGGAGGCTTCATGTGGATAAATACAAGTCTATGTGATCAGTTGATGCCATTCTGTGTCTTGAAGGACTCCCAAGCGGTGTTAAGTACCACAAACACACTTTGGGCGATCATCTTCTGTTCACTTGTTGCGTCATTGGAGACCTTGTCTGGATGGGTCTTTGCAACTGCCTTCAAGTAACAAATCTTGACCTTCTTAGGTATCACCAGGTCTGACATGCCGACTTTCTTCCATTGTGCTTCAGGCCAGAGAACAGTGTCCAAAGATGCCAAGAGTGCACGAAGGTTGTCTTCTTTACCGTTCTTCCACCCATTGATCTTCGCCTCAACCACGTCCAGCAATTGGTACTTCTCCTGCTCAAACTTCTCTTGTGCCTTGTTTTCCTTCTGTAGACGTTCCACGGCTTCGTAGTTCTTTGTGTCCTGTTGTGGTTTTCTAGCAGTTGTAGTAGTTGGCTTAGGCTTTGGAGCAGTCCTCTTTGGCTTTGGATTGAGAATCTCCTGGAGTCTTCTCTTCGCATCGAGAGCTTGTTTGTTGGCACCACCATTCTCTATCACTGACATCCATGAATCCAAAGCGTCCTTGTGCTTTTCCAAATGTTCAAAGGCCTCGGCACGCTTGGACATGATTTTGATCCAGAAGTCCTTCATGCTCTTACCATCAATCTCTTCACCAGCACCTTTAGAGTCTCCAATCAAAGCCAAGGCACGATTCGAAAGATCAACAACTTTGCGGTTCTCGCCGACTTTGAGATATGATGTGGCCAAGTTTGACATGATGAGAATCTGGAATACATGGCCCTCTGGAAGGATTGAAAGTGCAGTCTCGTAATGGGTGATAGCAGTGGAGAAGTCACCATTCCTGAAGCATGCAGTACCCTGTTCTCTAGAGTCTTTGAAGAACTCCATCTGGGTCGAAGAGATAGGGATTTGTGGTCTTGATGTACTCTGTGATGAGCTTGGTGTACTTCTTGGATTACTCTGTGCCTGTTGCTGAGCTGGTGGAGCGAATGATGAGAAAAGATCCACTTCTGATACCGCCTGAGGTTTCTTTTGAGATATGGTTGGTAAAGGAGCAAAGAGATCCACCTCGTCTTCTACCTTGGCTGGGGCTTGAGGTGCTGGTGGTACTGGTTGAGGTTGGGTATGGACATGTGGTTGAGTCTCCTGTTGAGGGATGGATGTCTTTCTTGGTCTTGGAGCCGTAGGTCTTCTTCTTGCCTCCTGACGTCTCAATCTGTTGAGTTCCTCTTCGGTGATCGGTTCAGGATCCTGCTCGAAATCAGTGTGGGCAGTGTTACCACGTCTCTTGTACTTTTCAGCGTCTCTCATCCATGCAGGACGACCGTCACTTGAAGGCGGTGGTTGGGCAAATTGCTTCTGCACTTCAATGACCTTCTTGGTGACGTTTTTAGTGACTCCCAGCATCAACTTGGAGAACCCTTGGATGTAGTCCTCGGTTCCACTGTGCTTGGCCGACGATGAATGATTCTGTGGTGGGAGACCTGACTTGGCTCTGGATTTGTTATGGGCCTCAGCCATGATGAAATTGATGGCTTCTTGTACGTCCAGCCCCGTTGGTGTGTGTCGTAGTGCTCTCACCGCTTGTTCCACAGAGAATCCCATGGCGACAATACTAGCAACTGCTGTATCGTATGCCTCGTCGACAGATGGTTTTAGAGTCGATGAAATAGGGCGCTGAGGTTGCTGAGGTTGCTGTGATTGTTGTACTTGTTGAGGTTGTGTAGCAGTAGGTCCCTAAACAGGTGTAGGTGGGGTATCAAACACTGCAAAGAGATCATCAATGGATTGAGTCTGTGATTGCTGTTGTGGCCGCGGACTGATCGATGGCGTGGCTGAGTGTGTAGAGGAAGATCCTAATCCAAAGCCGTCTAGAAGGTCCATAGAAGGTGTAGAGTTGGTGGTGGTGGAGGAAGTACCGAAACCCTCAAAAAGATGCTCTTGTGGTATCGTGGAACGCTGTGGAGCCACTGAAACTGGCTGCTGATTCTGACTGGTTGCTGGCTTGGAACTGTTCAAGACGTCGAATCCCTCAAAAAGGTCGTTCGAACGACTAGAAGAAGATGGCTGTGGCTTCATTGGCTTGTCCAAAAGGTCAAAACCAGCCCACTGGTTGGCCACTCCGGTACTGTTGGTGCTGCCATTAAGAGGTGTGATGTTGGTCGACCTCTGTCTCTCGGCCAGACTCAGCTTGGTCGAGTCGTCTTTCTTCTTGGATAGTCCGGCCAGAAGATCGGCAAACTGATCCTTCGACATCCTCTTGGGGTTTGAAAAGTCTTTTAAAGTAGTTTTACTGCTCTTATAACACAATCATCAAAACGCCACGTCAGGATTCGAAGGTTATATCGGAGATCCATCGTTGATCCATATTCCACACCAGTACACCACGTTTATTCTCACCAGCGCTGCATAACCTTACCGCTTTGGTCTGCACCATAGAAATTTTGCGATGGGGCCTGGAAAAGAAAAAAAGTTTCACACTAGCGGTATCAAACAACTACTTAACACACCACTTTTATAGTCCCCATATACACACACATTAAACCCAGACAAGATGCATTTGATGTACACCATTGGCCCAGACGGAAAGAGAGTCTACACCTTGCAGAAGGTCACCGCTGAAGGTGAGATCACCAAGTCTGCCCACCCAGCCAGATTCTCCCCAGACGACAAGTACTCCCGTCACAGAGTCACCCTCAAGAAGCGTTTCGGTTTGTTGCCAACCCAGCAGGAAGACATCAAGTACTGAATTGTGCCATTTCAATATCCTTGATGACCCCCTTTTTCTTTCGTTTCTGTTCTGTTTTGCATGTTGTGGTGCCTCCATTGTATCATGATCAAGTTTCAATGAGAGCACCCACGTATTACCAAACTGAGGTGTATCTTTCTACTAGCCCCAGTTTGGTTCTCTTCACATCATGACCGTCTTCTATCACGTTTGTACAATAATTAAGTCTTTTATTCCCGTTTGTATTTTTTTTACTAGTACTGAGTAGCAGTGTTCATTCTCTTTTCTTCTTGAACAGTCTGTACTCCAACAATACTCTTTTACAAGCCAGCAACATGATGATACTGAGTGGTCCAATCAGTGGCATGTACACTGCAACTTTGTGTTCCTGTGGGAAGAACGTTTGTTGGACCATTTCAGGATCAAAGAAGGCGCCCTCTGCGTGTTGTAGCATATCCACGGAGTCCAACAGTGAGCCATCGAAATCACCACTGTTGATCTTCTCCACGGCTCTTTGGCGTGCATTCAGTGACAGTTTCACGTTGTTCTGCACGGTCTTTGGAATAGAGATGTTCGGGAGAGCATCGGATAGCTTCAAAAGGGAGTGAAGAGACTCAATAGCTCTGTTGATGTTGTTTACGATGGTAAACTTCTTCATAGCGTCGATTCTGATCTTTGGTGTCTTTGGGTTCTTTGGGAGTCCCAAGAGTGTGAAGAGCTCCGATGTGAATGTCTCCAACACAGGGCGTAGGTAGTCCTGATCGAGATAGTGATGAGCACCAATTGGTTCAGATTCCAAGATGATGGACCCCCATTGTGGGATCACAAATGCATTTTTGGTTCCTTCTGGTGCGGTCTTCTCTGGGAACTCCAAAGGTGCTTGTGATTCAGATGGGAAGTATAACACGAAGTTCAAAGTTGGGTAGGAGAACTGGTTGGATGAGATGTCCCACTCAGAGAAATCCAAGATGGTACTCAAATCATTCGTGTTGATGCTGTGTGATCCTTCCGGTAAGTTGAGTTCTGTGAAGTATTTGATCTCTGTGTCGATGGTGAAGTTGATAAAGCTCTGGAATTCTTGCACAAGAGGCTTGAAGTACACTCTGAGTGCCTTCTCAATGTCCCAAGCAACAGGGGAACCGTCTCCTGTGAGCAGCTTGAAGGAGAGATGAACGTTTGGAGAGTAGGCGATGGCATTGATGGATCTTTCTCTATTCACCTTGAGAAGGTCCAACTCCGAGTTGAACACATGGAAAAGAGCGGTTTGTGTGATGAAGAAGGGCAGGTCGTTGTTCTTCACGCTGTCAAGAGTGTAGTACAGCATGGCACCTTTCTCCTGGTTGTCCATGGCGATACCCGTGCCTTCACCAAGTTCCAGTTCTAGCAGGTATGCATTGGAAGGGATATCTGTGTATGGATTTGGCTCTTCATCCGATTCTTGTGTGCTGTTGGAAGGTTCCTTCATGTGGAAGTTGGCACCCCATTGGATTGTGAGTGCATTGTCCTCACTTGTTTGGAACTCATGGAGGAGATGGTCAACCTGGATCTGAGTAGCCTCGGCCAGATCAGGAAACTTCAACTTGTCACCAACACTGAGGTATATGTCATTGGTGAGTTTGATGTCCAGATTCCCGTGTGTGTACAGTGTGTTGATGAAGTTTGATGGTAGTGGTGCTCTGTAGATGTCGGTAAACTTGTACCACAACGGGACACCGATGCCAAGATAGAGGAAGAGGTATGAGAATAGAAGACACTGTCTAGTGAACAGTGATTTTTTAGATTCAGAGTGGATAATATGTGTGTATCTTTCCCATTTCTCCTTCAGTGATGATGATTGTTTGGTGGTGTTGGGGAGTGGCGATGAGGAGGCCTCTTTGGTGGGCACTTCCAGCTCAGAGGACATTTTTTGTGTGTGGTGTACGATTGAGAGATCCAGCCAACTGAATTCGAAGTCTAACCTTCTAGTAGATGTTAAAGAGGTAAGTAGAATCGATGTAATGACAAGTCTCTTCATGGTGATGTGTCGCGTTTCTTCCGCCGGTGTACCATAACCAGTTACCCTACCGTGATGCCTCCACTACAATTTTCTAGTACCCTACCTCATCTCTTGACCAACGGGGACTATTCAGTTGGGGAATACTGCTCAACTAGGACTAAAATGGATACATCGTTGAGGCCAGAAGACCAGGAACTCGTCTATGTGCACACAGTATACAACGAGATTGCCTCGCATTTCTCCCAGACCAGATATAAGGTGGGTACTACTGTTCACCCTCATCAACTACTGTATGAACAGATACTAACCAACTATCCTCAGCCATGGCCAATCGTGGAGCAATTTTTGCAAGAGAGACAAAGTGGTACGATCGGTATTGATGTGGGTTGTGGTAATGGTAAATATCTTGGAGTGAACAAGGACGTTTACATCATTGGCAGTGATAGATCTGATGGACTTATATCATGTGCTCGCGAGTTTGGACACGAGGTGATGGTTGCTGATGGGTTAACACTACCTCATCCAGATGGACGATTCGATTTTGCCATCAGTATCGCTGTGATTCATCACTTCTCTACACCGGAAAGACGTACACAGGCCATCAAACACATCCTGTCCAAGTTGAAATCTGGGGGTGAAGCGTTGATCTACGTATGGGCCTTGGAACAGGAGAATTCCAGACGAGGTTATAAGGAAGGAGACCCACAGGATGTGTTGGTTCCATGGGTGTTACAGAAGAAACAACCTAAACAGCCAAAGAAACCTAAGCAGAGGAAGCAGAGGTCGAAGGGCATCACCGAAGATGAATCCACAAGCGAATCACAGGCTCCAGTGAATGACGCTGAGGAGAAGAAAGAAGAAGAACAAGAAGAAGTGAAGCCGGAAGATACCAAAGACAACACCAAGTACAGATACTACCATCTGTACAAGAAAGGTGAGCTCGAAGCCAATGCGGAAGCTGCTGGAGGCATCATTGTTAGAAACGGTTATGAGCGTGATAACTGGTATGTTGTTGTTCAGAAACCTTGATATATGATATGGAACAGTATACTAGAGATACAACGAATGAGTTGATCCGTATACGGAGAGTGGTGTATATCGGATAAGCCGCCATGATGCTGGCCTTGAAGACATGTTCTTGTAGAGTCGTTAGTTGACCCGTGAAATCTGCCAAATATGAACAAGTCTCAAGATCAACTGAGCTCAAGGGCGTAATTGCCATCAAGTAGACTCTCTAACAATTCTTGCCTTTTTCACATATAATCAACCATAAAGCAATGTCAGAGAAAACTACACCATCATAGCCACAATCAGCAACGCCACAGCCCGTGCTCATCGCTATCAAGCCTGCACAACCAACCACAACCACCACAACATCGGAGTCTACTACTAAACCAACAGACTCTGAACAGTAGCCACAGACCACAGACCAAGTGGAACAGACAGAACAAGACGATGACGATCTCGATCTCTCGGACGTTCCAATGGACGATGTGGAGATGGACGACGATGAGAATGACAGCGAGGAGTTCGAAGGCACTATCGAAGAAGAAGAACAATACATCCTAGAGAGACTGTTTAAGGATGTCATCGAGATGCGCAAGAACAGACGTAACGCAGATGACGAAGCTGCCGACGAACCCGAGGAGGAACTGGACGAGGAAGAGCGTCTTAGACTACTGATGGAGAATCTCGATGAGGATCAGATGTCCAGATACGCCTACTTCAAGAGAGGTCAGATCAGCAAGGGACAAGTGAAGAGACTCATATTCGCAGTGCTGAACCAGAGTGTTGCCAATAACGTGAATATCATCGTGGGTGGTGTTACAAAGATCTTTGTGGGAGAGCTTGTCCAGAAGGCTAGAGAAGTAAAGAAGAGATACGACAAGGCAAACTACATGATCAAGATGAGGGAGAAGAAGACGTTGAATGAAGAGCTGAAGCAACAGTTGAAGTTCATGAAAGAGGCGGAGCAGAGAGATGATGATGTTGTGGATCTGACACCTTTCGTCAATCGTATCAAGATGCTCAAAGAAGAGCTAAGGAAACTGGACTTACGAAACGTCAACGAAAACGGACCACTCCTACCAGAACATATAAGAGAGGCATGGAGATTGTACCAGATGGAAAACCACAGTGTTCCTGGGAGACAATGGAGATCACAAGGTGAACGTGATGGGTTGATGTTTAGATGAAATCAGTGCTTGAATGCCAATGCTAAATCGCTCCACTCGAATCCCCAGTAGCCCAACAACAAACAATAGTGTTGTAGTAACAATTTCAACTCTTCAATCTCATCCAAAAACTCCAATCTCGAGATTCTGACCTTCTCTGTAGTGTCCACCCATGTCTCACTGATTGAATACATATCGTCAGCAAGAACTGTGTCAGCTCCAAGGATGTCCTGAAGGTGCTTCTTGTACTTGTCCACAGTGTTGAACTCCAACAGAGAAGGCATACTCAAATTGCGAAGCTTCAAGTTCTCAATCATAACATTTCCAAAGTTCCCTGTACCCCCAATTGGGTCGTAGATAGCCAATGCTGCTGTAGGGAACTTGGACTTCAACAATGTGATTATCGCGTTGGACTGTGTAGTCTCCGTGTAGCACAACATGCACTCCGACACAATCAAGGTAGGAGTATCCAGATCCAGTGTGTCAACGAACGTCTCTAAACTGTTCAGATCTCTCAAGTCCATCGGTATCAGCTTGTACTTCTGTGTGTCCATCCCTGAAGATAACTGTGTAAACCACTCCTCTGTATCCTCGGCAACATAGGGCACACCAACGATATTAGCCAGAGTTTCATCACACAGGATACTGGCATGCTTCAGCTTAGTGCTCTGCTCAAAGTCTATCTCGATATACTCAATGCTGTGATGCTTCTCCATTAGGACAAACGGTCTGGTGTCTGAACCAGCGCCCAAGTTGAGGATCCTTACACGGTCACTTTGGGAGAACTTGTTCAAAAATGCCTCCACCACCATGTTCACAGCTTTCGTTCTGATGTATGTGCCTCTGTTGATGATGGGGAGCTTGTTGCTATTCACAATGGCATTGAATACTCTCTTGTGCGATAACTTGTTGGAATACTTGAGGACACGTTCCAGACCTTTAAGGAGATTAGTGGTGTAGTCCTCTGGTAGGTATGATTTGCGGATGGCTTGGAATCGACACGACAAAGCATCGTAGTCTGTTGAACGGATTGTCTTCTCTGCTCTGTCTGACATTATCCTGGGATCTTTTGGTTGTTGATTTCCTCTAGTGTGATCTGTGGAATGAAGTATTGATGAGATAGAAGTCCGCAGAAATTGGGACCTAATCTGTCATGAACAACACGCGGGCTCGGGTACAGCCATACCGCATCGGCTTCGGCTTCGGGCTATCACTTACGGGTTAGCTACACAGTATGCCTATTGTATATCGTAACATTGAGATGTGAACAGGATTGTGGAATTCACACCTTGAACAGGTTTCTCTCTTTGTTTCTCTGCTTCAAAGGACTGATACCAGCACCAAGCTTGTCCATCAACTTCACTCTCTTCAATGGACTAAACTTCACATTACCCTCTTCCAGTTCATCCTCTTCCGCAATTGGCTTGGTTGTGATTTTCTTCTTTCTCTTCTTACTCACTTTCATCTGTGAAGAGTCTGCTCCATTGAAACTTGCATCTGTAGAGGCCTTATCATCCTTAGACGCACCGTTGTCACCACCTTCGCTAGAACCTTTCTTCACGGTGGCTGCAAAGAACCCATCATCGTCCTCTTCTTCGTCCTCATCAAACAATGATGGTTTTCTAGTGATTGGGATGGAGTTCAGTGGGTTCGGTGGGACCACTCTCTGAGGTGAAATGAGATTCTTTAGTCCACTTGGTTTCATGACCTTAGGCTGTGTGAGTTTTAGTGGGGAACGAGTTTCTCCCAAACTTGGTGTAGACTGTGCCAGAGCTGGTTTGGAGACAGGTGTAGATGCATCCGCTATTGGGATATCACCTTTCTTTGGTGAATCAACGCCTTCGGTCTGTGGTGTGGTGGCTTGTGATTGTTGACGTCTGGTGGAAAGGAAAGGAGATACTGAGAAATTTGAAAGCAGTGGTTTCTTCGCTGCTAGTTGTTTAGCAGCTGGAAGAGGTGTCATCTTTGCTGGGGACATGAGAGTCTTGGCTGACGGTTTTGTAGGTGATGAAGGCTTGGTTTTGAGAGTTTGGATACTCTTCTTTGCATTCTCCAACTTCGACTCGAGAACGGCCTTCTGTGTAACCAGTTTCTGGGTCATCGTACTCTTCTCGTTGTTTGAGCGTTGTAGTTCACTGTTCAACTTCGACAATTGGGCTTTCAGCTGTGTGTTCTCTTTCTCCAATGATCTTGATGTCTGTGACTTCTTCTTGAAAGTGTCTAACTCCGATGTCAACACTGCGACTTTGTTTTCCAGTAGTTTCTTCTCATGCTGAACTTTGGAGAGATCAGACTTCAGTTGCTTCTCATCCTGTGATTCCTGTGCATTCTTGGCTTCCAAAGTGGAGACTTTAGTCAAGATCGTCTTCAACAAGGTAGCAGTCTGCACCAGTGAACGACGCTGCTGCTCCTTCTGCGCAATCTGCTCCACCTGAAGTTTGGTTTCTGAGTAGCGGATGAATAACTGCGATATGCTGCCCTCCATGACGGTAAAACTTTGGAGGTTTGATGGTCTAAGCGTCTATATCCAGAGGAATAGGGGACCTCCACTTTCGGTTTGTTTTGAAATTGGAGCGATGGTGTAAACAAAACGTGCGCTTACCAGATCTGACCCTCGGATGTGGTGCTATCCGGGATATAATAGGTTACGAGCACTGCTAGCTATGTCTTCCATAACATCCTATCCTCCCCTATACACAAGATCACAAGATGATTGAAGGACACTTCATCGGCCTTCTTAGCATTGGTTTCTTTGAGAGAGATAAAACTTCCAGTCTAAAATTGCATTCATCCAACAATGAGACTATCCTTGACGCGATTGGTGGCCTCGATGGCTCTGGTCACCACCGTGTTGAGTACACTATCACCACAAGAACTCTATCAACTCCAAGATGAGGATGGTGTTGTTCATGTCACTGAGCACAACTTTGGACAACTCATGACTGGTCCTCGAGAATACTACATCTCTCTTCTCATGACCGCACTGGGACCTGAATACGGATGCAGCACATGCTAGAAATTTGAGAAGATGTACAGGAAGATTGCCCGTTCATACCAGGACAGTAATCCAGGCAAAGACGCCGTGTTCTTCATTGAGGCTGACTTTTCTTTGAATCAACAAGTGTTTGCCGCATTGAAGATGAACGAGGTTCCTCGACTATGGCTGTTCCCACCTTCCGATCTCGCCAATTACAACGTCACATCGCCGCATTTCCCATTCAAGATTGGAGACACTGCGCTCAACGATCCGTTAGACTTTGCCAGTTTTATCAGCAAGATCGTCAATGTGAACATCGTCGTTAGTGAAGAGTTCGATCCTGTGAAGTTCACCCAGTACTTTGCCATCACATTCGTCGTTGTGCTGTTGTTGAAGAAGAAAGTGCTGTCCCAATTGCCCAAGGATGCACTGTTCAGAATGCTCTCAGTTGGCGCAGTGTGTCTCTTTACTGGTGGCTACATGTTCACCGTTATCAGGGGAATCCCAATCGTTGCTAGGGACGAGAAAGGTGTACCAATGCACTTCAGTGGTGGAACACATTGGCAGTTTGGAAGCGAGACTTTTGTTATTGGAGGCATCTACATTCTCTTCACGGTACTTATGAGTGGATTGGTGGTGAAGATCCCTTCAATTGAGGAGTCAAATGTGAGAAACGCAGCGGTGATATTCACATCGTTTGCCATCTTCTGGCTCTTCAACGTGTTGACGGATATCTACCTCATCAAAGATCCTGGTTATCCATACAAGCTCACCAACTGGCTGTGAAAGTACACTACACAAGAGCGTATTTATGAATGCAAATGGCGTGATGTTGAAATCGTAAAAGTCATATCTAGTTGAATAAATACATGCTGTGAATAGATGCAAAATGCAGAGAAACGTCATCACTCGACGTGACGGTCGTTCTCCTCGTCTCTGTTGATGACGAAGAAGGAAACACAGATGAGGGCAGCTGCAACCACGTAGATTGCCGTGATGGTCTCCCCTTTGAAGATGATGTCACCGATCATGGCGAATGGGATCGTTGTTGAAAGACCCACGGTGACTGTAAGAGGAGACGTGAGAAGCATCGCCTTCACCCAGCAGAAGTCAGAGACAAACGTGATGAGACAGTTGATCACAATCACAGAGATGACAAAAGTACCACTGGGCAGTTCGAACTTCTCGATACCCAAGTGGTGGAAGATGATCAGCGATGGCCATAACAGGATGAGGTTGAAGACACCGACAAATCCAAAGAACACCTTCATGTTGATGCGGGACTCGTCTCTGATTCTGAACTTCAGGAGTGTAGTGTACACACCATACAGCAGTGCACCAAGAAGTGCGAGTGTGTTTCCAATGAAGATACTGAGTTTTGTACGTTGGAGCTCTCCTGAGATCTGGTCACCATCGACCTTGGTGATGAGCACGACTCCGATAAAGGACAACACAAGTCCCACGACTTTGACCTGGTTGAACTTCTCTGTCTTTGCTAGAGATCCAACAAGCAGTGTGAAGAAAGATGAGGTGGATGACAGAATTGTTTGGCTGCCCACACTCGTATAGCTAAGACTGGCGTTGGTAGCCAAGTTGGCGAGATACCATATCACACAGAACTGGGCACTGAGCTTGATTGTTTCTGCGAGTGAAAGCTTTCTGTTGTAAAGCTCGTCTTCATTGAGTGGGATCTCCTCATCAGACGACGTGTTGAGGAACTCTTCTTCGACCTCTTTGTACTCCAGTGTACCTGTCTCTCTGTAGTGGTTCAGGACTTTCCTCAGGTATGGTATGAGGTAGAACATGAACGTAGCGGTATTGATGTATGTGAGGAAGAATGGCTTGCGGTAGAGATCTTTCTCAAACAGATCATTAACGAGGAACGACGACAGCACCCATGATAGGACAACCACTCCCAGCATTATGAGACCCAGAGTCCATCGTTTACGTCTGTGTGTTTGGTCCATGGTGGGTTATTGAGAGCGGAAGGGAGGTATGAGGGTGATTTGGTGAGTGAAAAAAGACAAGATAAGACTGTGAATAGAGGTTCTTGGAAGAAGATCAAGGGAATTATACAACAAAACCTGTCAAAAATGGGCCGGTTCATCTCATATTTTGTACGGTAAATTGATAACGAAATTTTCACTCCGCCATAAACTGTGGCGCCCAGCTGTTAAGGCGTATGGCGTGCGATTGTGCAAGAAATTGGGAGCTCCAAACGCCACAGCAGGTTGACTCGGAACCTCCCTTTGACTTTTGAGTCTTGACTTTTCCGCGAACGCTTTGTAGAGTGACTCGGGCATCGGCTTACCCCTGGGCTTTACTCCTATCAGATAACGGCTCAGATGGTTTATGACTGAGAGTAAATGCGAATTAATGGCTCATAATGAGGCGTAATCAAAATGATATATTTCTTGGAGCATCGGGAGGAGGTGGAAGACCCACCCTACTAACTAGTCCATACGATTCACGTCTGTCTTTACTTCTTACCAGCTAATAACTGTCAAGTTGAGCGTACAACCAGTTAGTCATGAGTTTCAATCAATCTCCTCCTAGCTATGATTCTGCTGAATCACCATTGGAAGATCTAGTTGATGAAATTTTCCCCACAGAGCCACTCCCAGCATACCACAAGGACAAATCTCCTCCTGCGTACTCGAAAATACATCCTGATCCACATAACATAACAAGGCACAACTACACGCAAGCCGTGAATAGACCAGCAGGTACAGATGAGAACGATAGACTTAATGAAAATTCTGGTAAATACTACTTTGGGTGTATACTCGTTATCCTTGTGTTGCTGATATCGTTGTCAATCAAACTCTTTACAGTCACAAGTAAACCTGCACATGACTGGATCAATGACACCTACATCTATGAGTTCAACAACACAGCTGTGAGCTTAGAGGCACTCTACCATAATATTAGCCTTGATGAAATCAAGTTGAGACTAGATGATAGCCATATATCCATACCAGACTATCTTAGAGTGGGGCTCTCGGAGTACTGTACAGACGATGATGAGTTCTTCAGTAATCCCAAATGTGAGAAGTACCATTCGTGGAACGGAAACGGTGATTTCCAACAGATCTATGCATTACTGCTTAGCGAGGCCACTGGACTACGTGTTAAAGAGGAGGACTTGGGTCTTTCACAGCTCAGTAAGCAAAAGGTTCGTGTTCACAACACACTACGAGGGTATCTGATTTTCTTAGCAGTGGTACACTTTGCCACGCTACCAGTTATCGTGACCACGGTATGCTTCTGCAAGGACATAACGCTCCGAAGAAGACTCAACATCATTACCTGGATAACTGGAGGTGTTGAGATGCTCAGCTTCCTTTTCATGGGCCGTGTCATGCAAGTTGCACAGGATGTTGGGTTGGAGTTTATACGCACACTAGCAGACTACAATGTCAATGCGTCGTCAACGGGTCTCCATGAGCTCGATATTACCCTACACATCGGTACATTGGTTGGTCGCAATTGTTTCTGGAGTATTATGTTCGATGTCGCTGTGGCGTTATCTGCTTCTCTCTATCTTGGGATTTCATACTCCGAGTGTTGAGTCACGAGTGATGTGGAGGGGTGGTGACGGAGTTAAGAGATGTTTATCTCCGCGCTTGTGTCCTGTCATGGACGTCATTGAAGCATCTCATTCGGTCCACTTTTGTATACCAGATTGGCTCTTACCGTTATCATCTGTCAATTTCAGTAGTTTATTTGCATGACTCTTAGTTGAAGCTGACGGTTTCTGTCTGACAAATACTAGCATCTCACTAGCCACACGTATATAAGTTTCACCAAGAGCGGATCATAACCCCTCTGAGATCTAAGCTCGCGGGATCGAACAGAAACCTGCTAGCGCACTAGAAAATATATAAGGAACAGGAATCCATATTTCATCCTCTTATTCTCCATTATTCTCCCTGCGTTACTATTGAAGAGCAATATCACATCATCAGAAAGAAATGTCAGATCACTCAACCACACCAGCCGAGTTTAATTACTTATCGAACACCGTCGTAGGATCCAGCAGTTCAGACATTCCCCTGGATGATCTCAGTCCCACTCCCAGTTCTACCTCGACACGGAAGTGTCCAACAGCAAGAACAGATCTTCCTCAAAGATTCTCGACCATTGACCTTGAGTCCTAGAAGCGCAAAAAGAGGGCTAACAAGGCGTTGTTGTTTGTTCTCTTATCGTCTGCTGGCGGGAGTCTGTTGATCAGTTTAGCCTGTTCCATGGCACCTGTTGCGACAGATTCTTCTGTCAACTAGGTAGCTTACTTTTTGCAACTGGATCACTCGAAACTTAACAAAACTGCATTTTTTAGAGACAATTCAACCTCCACTGAGTTGCCCAATTACCTCCGTTTGGGTACCAACCACTTCTGTACTTCTGACTCCAAGAGCTTCAAAGGTGCTCAATGTGTGAACTTTGACAACACAACCCATTGGAGAAACCTCACTGAAGTTTACTCAACTGTCCTAGATCATACCCCTATAGATGACCTCGTTTTCCCTAAGGGTTTACCTGGTTAGAACTTTAACAAGGTCTTCGACACTAAGAGATCCACGCAGAGTAAGATCAACGACATCAGTGGCACCAGATACTCCTACGCTGTACCAATATGTCACGGCATTGCACTGTTATTGGCTCTACTGGCCTTGGCTGCATTTGGGTACCGTAATGACTCTGATGTTCATCTGTGGTTATGTGTGGGTGGGATGGCATTAGTGTGTGTCTCAATGATCCATGGGTCTTATAGGGTTCTAGCTGAGACCGAGTGGGTGCTTCATTGGACAGAGAAGGCATTGAAGAGAAGTGCTGAACAGTTTGGTGAGATCAAGCTAAGTACTGGATGGGGGTTCAGAGTCATGTACTACATCACCAATGTCTTCGATATCATTGTTATCGGTGCTCTTCTTTGGGTGCTACAGAGATCTTCCACTACGTCAGTGTAAGAAAACATGTGTATATGGGGTCATTAGAAAGTCATTAAATATGAGGTATCTGGTTCAAGCGGTCTGTAGAAGTTTGTGGATAGCTTCGATGCTGTGAGTTTGGTTCTCCAGTTGCATCAGTTTGTCTCTCAAGTCCAGATTCTGGTGTTGTCTCTCCATGAGTTGTTTCACCAGTTGCTCTATCTGTGTCTTGTAGTATTGGAGCTTCATCTCGTGTTGTTTTCCCCTGGTGGTGTAGCGATTCCATATACGTTTCTTCTCCTTGTCTGCTTCGTACATCTGGGATGTCAATAGCGCAATCTGTGACTGTAGTGTGACTATTTCTTTGTTCTTCTCTTGCAATTGCAATTGTAGTTCTCCGTTCTGCTCTGTCAACTCATTCACCTGGCTTTGTGACTTGACAAGCTCCTGTGTGGTGATCTCCACTTCCTGCTTTAGAGAGTTGATGAGCTTTGTGTTGTTCTGGTTCCATTCCACAGGGTCGTTGTCCAAATGTGTGCTAATAGAGGACATGGATGACATCTGGGACATGCCACCTCTGCTGGAGAAAAGACTGTTGTTGGACTGCGATGACGTGATGGAGCTCTGACGATACACCCTTGAGAGTCTTGATGTCTGTCTTTTCAACTCCTCGTTCTGTCTCTTCAACTCGCTGTTCTCTCTCAATGCCTCTGAGAGTTGATCCAAAGCCTTCGAAGCATGGTGTGATAGTGTTTGGACTTGTTCTTCCAGGATCAAATTGCGTTCATGCTCACCTTGGAACCCCACGGAGACAAGCTTGATGCCTCTGTCGCTGAACTCACTGTCCATTGGTGATGGCAATGGAGGCTCGGAGGAATGATCACACTGGTTTGTTCTGTTTGTGAACTCCAGTGCGTGTTTCTGAGCCAGTTCACCAAACTGCTTGCGATTCACTGGGTTGTGAGCCGGGAGTGATGGAGTAGAAGGAACGCCGTGGAGAATAGGTGGGTCAAGAGTAGTGAGGTTCTCTTCGAGTGGGTCCTCGAGGATGACGGTGCTCTTTGAACGGTTGTGGTTTCTGCAGAATAGCCCTAACATCTTTGGATTGGAACGTTCTTTCCAGGCTGCGATCTTGTGAGCTGGGCGTGTCATTTGTGTGTGTGTGTTTGCTTAGGGGAATGTTGGACGAGATTGGCGATCTGGTGGGGTTCTTATAAAAAGGCAGATTCGGGAAGGATTGCTCTTTACTAGGGTGTAGATCCCGAATAAAGCTTAAATGAGGCGAAGAAGTGACTCGACGTGAGACTGAAGAAATTTCTTATGGTATTCTGGAAGACCTTTTCCTTAGAATTGGGGCCTTCCACTGTCCAGGTGTCTAAAGGTTCCTGTGGCAGGAGTTCTTGCCATGCACAGAGGAACCCTAACGCGTCAGCCCTAGACAACAGGTGCGTTTGTCCATCTAGACAGGAGTGAACTGTAGCCAATCATAGTTTTTGAAGGTTCTGTAAAGCCGTGGAGAACGAGCGAGTGATGCGTAAACGAAGTGTCTCAGGCCTTTCAAGACGCGTCTCTGTTGCAGGAGTGGGCCAGCTTCACGCGTCTTGTCATGAACCTTCCAGCGCGCGTTTGTATACATTCTCAGTATTCAATGAGAGAAAGCCTAAACTGGGAAGTCAACAAATAACTCGCGAAACAACGGGCCATGTTGAACTTTCCCCGTCCGCGGGCTCAAAGCAGCTGAGTATCTGAGGCTGAGGGCTTTAGGGGAGTCCGAGAAGTTAGCACTCAGAGAAGTGATAAAGATAGCGAAAGTTAACCCACAGCTCACCAATCGTATAGTCGACGAACACCAATCAGAACACCATTCACCACTCTTAGATGTGTAAGTGTGCTTATCGCAGCACAATTGGGGGGATTGTTGACCCATCGCTGGTCATCCCATTCCAGGCACAATCACAAGACACATGTTACTAACCCACTCTTCCCGTAAGCTTCCAAGAAAAAGCTGTCAATTCAGGAGTTTATTCAGGATGATTGTATGTGTTCTTATCGAGGCAATTGCCATTGTCTTTCTACTACATGACGCTTACCAGATTGACTAACATCACCCTCTCTCTACAGCATTAGGTGGAAGTTGGGCAGACGATGATTTTGACCCAAGTTCAATCAGCATCCCCATTATAAGCCACAGAACGCATCACAACGACCCATTTGCACATCACCAACAACCGCCACCACCCTCAATGGGTCCCAATGGCGCAGGAAGTGGAGGCCCCAACATCGTCAAGATCAGCAACATTCCAACGTACATCGGCGAAGAGGACATTGAGGAGCTGTTCCAGTCCAGATTCTTGAAGTTTGTCAAGTTCAAGCTGCTATGGGACAGAGAGTTCCGTAGCGAGGCACTTAGTAAGAGGAACAAAGTGGCCTTCGTTGAGCTCTTTACTCCACAGGACTGTCAGAAAGTACTGAGATGGCACGACGTGGCTCTGGAGAACGGTGCCCGCAGACTCAGGTTTGAGACCCCAGACTTCTACGAGTTCAAGGACTTGATGAGCGCTAACCAGTATTGCACCGGTGCAGATGACCCCTCGCTGTCTCTGGCGAAGAAGAAAGCAATGGGCCTGGTAACACATCAACCCCCACCACAGCTTCTACGGAGACCCGCACCTCAACCATCTAGACCAAATCCAGTGAACCAGTTCCCTCCGTTGTCATCCTCCACAACCAAGCAGACCGCACAGGAACACACACTACCGCCTCTCCATGCTGCTACACCTGCTCCCCCTCCAAAGAAGTTCAACCCATTCGGAAATGCCAGACCAGTGGACACGCTATCAAAAGAGCTGGAACTAGAGAAGAAACTGGAGACTCTGAAGATCAACAACACAACATTCCGTACTCTGGGTGCAGTGGAGAAGAATACTACCCCATCTACGGCTGCCCCTCCATCCACATCATCTTCATCTACAAAGACAATATCCAGCAGCATTTCAAACAAACCGCAGCTCAAACCAGCAGAACCACCACAGACATCCGCTTGGGGTACCGCAGCACCTACTTTCTCACAAGTCGCTTCTCCGCCTAAGACACACCCTCTACAACTACATGTTGATGCCAAATCGCCGTCCCCTTCGTTGGTTGGGAAGAAGACTCCAGCTTCATCTGCAGACAGTATCGTGAAGAAGACAGTGGTTCTGAAAAAGAAGAAGAAAGACGTGAAGAAGACCAGAATTGCCTCTCCAGAAGCTGTGGATCACACTAAAGATCCATCTGCCTCAAAGGACAGTACGTCCAATGTTCAAGACGAGACAGAGACCTCTCCATCGTCATCATGGTCTAGTGCGACTGATAAATCCACTTCTCCACCAGCTACAGACCCTAAGGAAGTTTCAACCAATGAAAAGACCCAATCCGTACAATCTGAATCAACACAGACCCAGAAGGAGAAGAATTTGGTGAGAGCACAGCTGAAGAAAGAGAAGAAGAGAATATCGAAGCTTGAGAAGACCATCCTAGTTGATACTGAGACACCGGACAAGAATGCATCCACCAGCGTCAAGCCACCTGGCTCGCCAAAGAAGAGACGTAACTCATCCAAGAAGCCATTGACAAAACCAAGCAAAGAGGATTCCACCTCACCACCAGACAACAAACCTGCTGAAGCCGAAGACACATCTAAGGAGAAGTCCAACCCGCGTCGCAAATCTGCCAAACCTACACGAGGCGGAGAAAAGGTGAAGGAACAGCCACCAGCAGTACCAGTTGTTGAGTCCTCTCCCGAATTTACTAATACTGAGTCCAACACCACAGAACAATCTGAAAAGCCAAGAAGAGGTGGTCACAGAGGTCGTGGTGGAAGAGGTGGTAGAGGAAGAGGACGTGGAGGTAGAGGACACTTCGGGAACGTCAGTCAGACTTACGGAAAATCTGAGTCCTGAGTCCTGATTCCTGATCAAGTCCCTATGTATGATCATCTTATGATTTGTGTATATTCGCTCATATCAAAGAGATTGCCTGGTCTAATCCATACCTTTCGTCGTAAGTACGTCATATCTGTGGAGCCTTTGAAGTCTGGTAGTTGCGCGAAGACTCCACTAGTACAAGACAACAAGGTACGACCATCAGAACACACTCAACCACCACGGACTCCATACACTTGATCAAGTATAGCTCTGCACCCAGATGTCCTCCAATATACCCCGTAAACGAAAGCCCAGTGCTCTCACTTACCTGCAACCGTCGTTCTCCACATCCTCACTACAATTACTCCCATCAACACCCATCCCCTCCAGACACACAACACCACAACACACACTGCAGCCTCGAGTGTTTGAATATGAAGACATCATCAATCGCAAATCCTCACCACAACCTCACTATAAACTTACAGACATCCTTGCTCGAGAGTCGGACGTCACGGTCTCCAACAAGGCCACGCCGATGACGGAGTACAAAGGATATGGAATGTACCTCTTGGTGACTCTGGCTCATACCGTTTGGTTGATCTGGACATTCACACCCAAATGGATACTCAACTATATGGGGATATACTACTATCCTTCAAGGTGGTGGTCTCTCAGTATAAGCAGTCTGGTGTTGATGACCATGCTATACATCTATGTGGCTCTTCAGCTGTGGAACATGGAGATTGAGACTATCAAACCTGACCAATTGAACGTCATAGTGGATGAAGACGCTGTCATCGAACCGGATTGGGAGACTTTTGGCTGGAAGGAAACTAACGGAGTGTATGACCTACGAATCACAGATGTAAATAGAATTCTGTACGACTCATGAAAAAAATTAATGATCTAACTTTTTATTCACATTCATCAACATCAAATTCATCAATTGTTAGCACTGAAACTTCCATGGTTACTGCCAGATCCTCCCTGTGTAGCTGCTAAGTTGGCAAGTCTTCTTTCATGCTTCCCCTTACGCATCAACTGCTTCAATGCCACGGAGTCCAATGGGTCCAAAAGCTCAAAACTGCAGAGCAAATCCTCTGAAACGCTCATAACTGCACCCCAATTGTCAAACTCACCGCAGTAGTTAGGAGCACTGAACACTGTGACAAGCGATTTGTCGTTGAAGAACTCATAGCCATCTTCGACAACCATGTGTGCACGACACACCAAGTCGAATCCAAACCTCGCACAGAACTTGTTGATGGCGACTTTGTTGAAACAATAGGAAACACCACGTTCGTTGTCTTCCCATTCGTTAGGAGCATCTGCAGGATCTGACCAAAGCAAGTCGTTAATCAATCCGAAATCAGGGACATCTGTTGGTCTGTTGACATTGCGGATCTCATCCAAGGAGTTCAACACCGGTGAGAGACCACCGTGAACACAGAAGATCTTACCTGCAACAGTAGCGGCCAAGGGCAATGTGTTGAAAGTATCCATGAAGACTTTCCACGTCTTGATGTTACAACGGCGTTTGCATTCATCATAAAACCCATAGACCCTTGTGACGTTCGCACATTCATGGTTGCCTCGCAGAAGGAAGAAGTTTTCAGGGTACTTGATCTTGTAGCACAATAGAAGCAAGATTGTCTCAAGTGATTGTTTACCACGATCAACGTAGTCACCTAAAAACAAATAGTTGGAACTAGGCGGGAAGCCACACTTAGTGAACATTCGAATCAAGTCTCCGTATTGGCCATGGACATCACCAACAATTTTCACCGGTGGAGAGAGTTCAAGAAGAGTCGGTTGAGAGAGAAAGATCTCACGGGCCTTGGCACAGACCAGTGCAATCTCTGAGTTCTTGAGACATACAGATTTGGTTCTCTTACCAGAATATCCAGCATCTAGCAATCTCTGTATCAATTCCTCCACGTCTATCGTATCACCCTGACCGGATATCAGAGTATGCTTAACTTGTACTGGGGATTGGAAAGGGGTAGTGTAGTTGGAGAATGATGACTTTCGACTCGGCGTCGGTATATCGATCCCTCCAGTAGAGCTGTTGGTGTTGCTCTGCGCTTCAATAGATAAGTCGCCGTTTTGGGATGCTGAGCCTTGGCGAACGGAGTTGAGAAGATCATCACCAGCATCACTATTATTTCTCAAGATGGGCGTTCTGGGCTCGTGCTAGACCATCGATGGTGGGAGGTCGAGATTGGTGCTACCATCGGGCGCTGTGACGTTCAGTGTGGGCAGGTCCCCGTCATATTGATGTGAAATGGAAGCTGAATTCCTTCTCGATCCTGTCGGTTGATTGGGCACTTCGTTGGCTGTTTTCACTGAAGCGGCATCGGAATCTTTGGACATGGACCGTCTTGACCGAATGGATCTTGATGATTTTGTGGAGTTTTGGGTGTCCGACCTACTGAAGGACGGGTACGACTTCAGCGTATCTTTGTGCTTGGAGGACGAGTTTCCCATTGTGTGTGGTTTGTCTTATTCTTATGCGTGATCAGGTTCTCCAAAGCGCTAGCGGTATGTATTGCGGTTGGGCGGTTGGGCGAATTCTCTCTGTGACCCGGTATTCTGAGAGGCGGGGACGGATTTCAGTGGGCGGCTAACGAGGAAAATGAAATGTGGAGATTGCTGCTCAGGGTTCTTCTTCACGTCAAGAATTGGTGATATTTTAGTTTGCAATATGACAAGTTCAATGGCCCGAGTTTATGTAGCGCGACACTGGTTGGCAAGTCTTGTTTAGGTTTGATGGGCGAATTGATTTCGATAAGACCATTCTGTACGGTGTGAAAGGCTGTGTGCGAGTGAGAAAAAAGTGTTGATGTTCTTTTGCCGCCAAGCTGCAGTACCCGCGAACTCGATCGATAGGGGCCGCATGGACGAAGAGTCTCGACCCTTGAGTAGCCCCTTATAATTCCAGCACCATGAAGTGACGGTGAAATTTGAGGACATGTCTCGCTGGATGTAGCAATTTACTACTGATTCTTGAATAACTGGGTTTTCATATGATTGAATCATTGACATTTATACCTCGCGCAAGATCTAAGATGTCATAACTTACTGCGGATTCCACTCAATCTATACTTCATGTCCTTGAGCTGCTTCGTTTCAGGCTTCCAGCGCTCAAACTCCTCGAATAACTTTTCAATCTCATATTCGGCATCAGAGAAGCGTGCTCTGGCTTCATACAATAAACCTCTCATGCACCATGGAAGATGGTACGGATTTGTACCCAGTTGGTCAATCACATATGGCTTGAAATGCAAGGGAATGTTGTACTTGAGGTCCGATGTGTAGAGAGAAAAGCTAACGGCGAGGTCGTACACTTGTGGATCGTTGTATATCTTGGAATGGCCTCCTCCTGTCAACGGTCCAGCCAGAGAGTTGGAGATCTCCTTGATCACACCATGATCACTCAAGCCGATGTTGTGTAGATGGTTGGCAATGCTGACAGTTCTCGAGACGAAATCTGGGGTATTGGAACCTCCATCGATATACGTAGCCCTGAAAATGTTCGGATGACGAACATGTAAACAAGTGGATGAGTATAGGGGTACCAACTGGTCGTTGATTGATCCCACGAATGAGATCTTGACGTTGTGTGCGATAACCGTTCTGAGTGCCTGGACAAATTCACGCGAGTGCACCGAGTCAAACTTCTAGAACTAGAACAACTCCATGAGAGAATCGTTCTCAATCGTAGAATAGGCACGCACAAAGAGCTTCTGATCAACTCCGTAGAAAGGTCCATTGTTGATACCAGCCATGCACAACAGACTGATCTTCTTTCCCTCTGTGGTGATGATTCCATCATCGATGAGTCTTGACAGTAACAAAATACTGACGGGGCAACCTTGGGAATGAGCAGCCACGTAGATATAATCTGCGCTCTCAATATCCTCTCTCCACTTCTTCATCACCTCATAGAAGAACTCAACACGCTCAAACACTTTCCCCTCTTTCTCCAAAGCCAGCTTCTGTACAGAGATCTCCAGGTTCTCACGTTTGGCCCACCTCCATATGGCCTTCTCTGCCTCGTTGGCAAACTTGATAGAGGTTCCTGTGGGCTCACCAATCAATGGCCTGATCACACGGGTAGGGAAGAATCCATGAACACCAATCACGAGGACCTTCTTTATACCTGAAGGTGGTGTCTGTGTGCGGTAGAGATGTTTTGGGTCCTCAACATCGAACCCCAAAGTGTAGCGTAGTCTGTTGATGTTGTTGACGATAGATGCAGATGTTCCGTAATATGGAAGTGATTTCTCAAACTCAGGAACGACTTTATTGGCAGTCTTCTGTTGTTCCTTACCTGCTTTCTTGGATGCTTCTGTGTCTGTGTTTGTATGTGGTTCGAATAGCATGGCTTCGCCTTGTCCTGAAAGGAGGATGTTGGATAATGAAGGACGTTCTCTGTTGTTTGTGCTGTTGTTGTTCGTGCTGTTTCCGTTGTTGGCATTGCTCCAAATAGACCATGAGCTTGAGCGTTCTTTTGGTTTCCCAAAGTTGGATGGCTGACTTGGCGAGTCGGATGCCACTGATTTGAGTTGGTCAGACGTATTCAAGCTGGCATCTTCATCGATACTTTTCCTTAAGGATGTCAATGACGGTTTTCTCCAGTTCATCCAAGAAGAAGGAGCCTGCTCTTTCTGGTTGGTTGATTCGTTACTTTTCACGCTGCTTTGGTCATTTTCAATGGTCTGTTGATTGACCGGTGTAACTTCTGGTGCTTGTGGTGTCTGTGTAGGTTTGACTTCTTGGTTCTGTGAATGCAATGATTTGGACGACTTTGATGATTTGATGGATGCGGCGCTTGAGACTGGTTTAATGACGGAGGATGCTTGTTCAACTGTTTGTTTGAGTCTCCATATCGACCATGAACTCTCACGTCTTGCAGATGGGAAGGAACCACTCATCGGTTCAGCTGTTGCCTGCTACTGCGGCGGCTGTTGTTCAGTTTCTGTTGGTGAGACATCGTTGTTGTCGAGATTAGCGGACGGTTGACGGGTATGCGTGGCGTTTGCAGATGTGATATTATCCTCTTGATTCTCCCCAGTCGTATTATATCTCTCTTGGTCTCCCTTGAACTTAGCGTTGAGGTCCTGTGTTGAAGGCGTGCCCAGGATTCTCGAACGTTGCTTCCTTACTGTTCTGGTTGCGGTGGTGCTCAGCGTAGCGATAGACTGCGGCGTACTCATCCGGTTGCTAGACCGTTCAGACATTCTTTTGGTGATTGAGCTGATTAGACGGAACACTGTAAAAACTGTTGAAGACGAACCGTCTTGCTGTGGAATGACAGAGGCGTAGTCCTGGTTATAGTAGTTGAATTGCGGTAGTTCAGTGGGTGCCTCGGTCGCGAGCTGTGAAGAAGATGGCGGGTCAGGTTGGGAGGAATTTGCTATTGCCAGTTGTCTTTTCTCACTTAGATGTGCTAGTTTACTCTCAAGCCAGTAAATGAGAAAGTAGTCTTCGTGATGGATGAACTGATGATCTGTGGTGCAATTTTGTCTGAGCGCTGATTGTTCCACGCCAGTGATAGGGGAATCCGATAGGGGCAGCACAGAGGAGACAGCAGCGCTACCAGGAGCTGAAAATGACGTAGTCTACCTCTTGTACAATTGAGAAAGGAGAACTCGAACAATTGAGCTTGGGTCTTCGCTGAATGGAAAGAAGAGTTGAAGCTCCATGTACTCAGCACTCACGCAGATGGTGTACTAACTGTGAAATTTTCCCACACTCACTTCACCGATCCGCTAGTGCAGCAAAAATATTGTGTCTTGTGAACAGGCTTGTAGATCTGCCAGAAAAAATTACTGATAGCTCGAGATAAGACGATGGCTTGATCAAGTGTCTTAGGGGTTACTAGAACTCGCTAGTGGGCGTGGGTTTGCCTGTCCGCGTAGTGATACTGGAAGAGCAACTACTAGATAGTAGAGTCGACTAGAGGGTGAATTATAGAATCTTGAGTGCAAAGTCCGAGTGCTACTTCGTGGACCCTCAACACAGCTGTACGAAATGTTCGAACGTCTTCCATGCCGAGACAGATCAAAGCGTTACGCAGCCCGCGAAATTCCTCACCTTCCTTCGGTTTTATGTTTTTTTTTTTTCTTTTCTCTCACGGTTCACCGCCCCAACGCGTAAGATTTCCATAGACGCGTCAAACCGTCAAACCCCGGCAACAACTGTTCTTCTTCGACTTGTTTATCTGATGGAATCATCACCATAACATGACTGTTGCTAAGAGGGTGGTAGAAGTCGCTGTCAAAGATGTGTCTACCAAACGCCAGAAACTCGGTTCTCCGCTGAAACCGATCACCGCATTCTTCAAGAAAACACCAGCTGAAGCTTCTACTGTTGATCACATCGAGACCCACGCACTTCCAAACCATGATGAACCTGAGTCACAAGACCATTCCCTGTCAGGCAATATATCTCCCTTCAAGGAAGAGTTTGTGAAGAAGCTGACACCCAGAGAAAAGGAGCTGCTGGATCTTGAGATTAATACCGTTTTACACGAGGGGGGCAATTTTTCCACTTCCCTGTGCACACCTGGACACCAGTCGCGCCCGTACCGTTTCACGTAGTGATTTTTCCAAAACTTCCCTAGATAGGAAACCCTTGCTAATGCGGTGTACGGACGTACCGTATAAGGTAAGTGATAGGCCGAGAAGACACCCGGACATCTCAATCTATCACCTAGAATCATATCCACCAGTTCTGATATCTAGGCAATCTTTGCACAATTCATGTATCATTCCTGGGCTTCTATAATATCATCTGCTGTAAGATTTCCCATAAAGGTCAATTCATTGGAGTACAATTGAGCGAAATGCTAACGGGAAGAGATCTTGAAATTTGACGGCGATTTTTTCACTTACACAGGGCTTCTAACCTCAACTAAGTAGGCAACCCACAGAGTTTTCTCTGGTACGGGCAGCAGGTGTACGGGTGGAAGTGATTTTTCCACTTGATTTCCCGAGGCCTACATGACCATGCATATATTTGCATAAATTACCTAATTGGGCCAAATTCGCGAAGAAGTGGAAAAATTGCCCCCCTCGTGTAAAACGGTATAAGACGATGGAGGATTCGTGGTTCCAGGCCCTGCATAAGGAGTTCACCAAACCCTATTTCCTGGCTCTCAAAGAGTTTCTTCTGTCCCAGGAAAAGGCCAAAGTGAAAGTGTTCCCTCCCAAATCAGATATCTACTCGTGGTCCCGTTTCACCCCTCTGTCAAAGGTCAAAGCCGTTGTGCTCGGTCAAGATCCATATCACAACGATAACTAGGCTCATGGCTTAGCATTCTCTGTAAGGCATCCAACACCGCCCCCACCAAGTTTAAAAAACATATACAAGGCTTTGACAATTGACTATCCTGAATGGCAAGACCCTGGTAAAGTTGGTGATCTCACGAAATGGGCAGAGTAGGGAGTGCTGATGTTGAACGCATGTCTCACTGTCAAGGCACATGAGGCAAACAGTCATGCCAAGAAAGGATGGGAACAATTCACTGAGGAGGTTATCAAGAAGGCCGTTATTGAGACGGATCAGAACATTGTGCTGCTTCTCTGGGGTACACCCGCTCAAAAGAGAATAGAGAAGATGAAGATCGATGAGAAGCGAGTGTTCGTTCTCAAATCGGTGCACCCAAGTCCACTCAGTGCAAGAAGAGGTTTCTTTGAGGCAAATCATTTCAGGAAGTCCAATGAATGGCTCATTTCAAAGGGCCAAGAGCCAATTGACTGGACGCTGAAGGAAGGTAATATCCTCAACCATACCTGAATATCCTACAGCCCGGGATACTGTAACTGAAGTGATTGTAGTATTCAACTACTCTCTACTCTCCGTATAATGAGCATTGATCAATCATCAAGATTCAAGGGATTGATATTGAGACATCTGAAGGGGTACAAGACTAATCAGAACTGTAGTGCTGCCAGCTGGATCGTAGTGTTCCCTGTTTGGCGCGCTCACCGTAATTTTCTGGATTTACGCGACCACCTACAAGATCACGATTCACTCGATTCAATCCACCAAGAACAACAACAACAATCACAACAACCGTTCAACCAGCGATTGGCCAACTCCTACCAAGCGGTATCACTACTCATCGGTCCATCATGAAGCCTGATATAGATGGGACCTATCCTTCCACAAGAGCCAAACGAGCCGCCCAACCAGACTCTCCGTTGAGCAGCCGCCCATCATCGATGATGACGCGTTCAAGAACTGAAGGAGCTGAAACGTCTCCCTCCACGGCACCTAGTTCACCAAGACCTGTCAAAAGAAAGAAACAGCAGAAGTACACACGGAGAACAAGAGCACGTATAAATGCGTCCAGGAAAAGGGCTAGGGAATACAACTCTACTGAGAATTTGGATACATTCTCAGACCCCTCCGCTCGTCGCTCAACCAGATCACAAGGCAAAGTGTTCCTGGCGGATCCTAACAACATCCCGCGCGGTCTACAAGATCTGGTGCAATGGCAGGCATATTACTACAATGTGAAGGACGAGGAAGCTGAGTTTGCAGAGGACATCAGAGAGTTGACTGACTATGATAAAACCCTGGAGGAGGAGGCAGAGCGTCGACGCAAGGCTGCTCAGGAGAAGAAGAAAAGGGAACTTGAAGAGAAAAAAAGAAGACAGGAAGAAGAAGAAAGAAAAAAAGAAGAGCTCAGGAAACAACGAGAACTTGAGAAGGAACGCAGAAAGAAGGAGAAAGAGGAGAAAGAGCGCAAAAGACAACTCCAGCTGGCTGAAAGAAGACGGTTGTACCAAGAGAAGAGAAAACAGAGAAAGGAAGGACTCTTGAAAGATGACATTGATGAAGAGAATGATGAGGTTGAAGTGAAGAAGGCAAAGAAGATTAAAGAGAAGCCTAAGCCCGAATCCCCTTTGGTTGACGGTTATTATCCTTTCCTTCCACACTGGAGAGAAGACGTTGAGATTCCAATCAGAGACGACTTCTTCATTGAAGAGATCCACAGCAATAAACTGGACAGTCTAGTTGCCGAATCATATGAATACGTCACAGCCAAGCAGATTATCGAGGATACAAACGGCAAGTCGAAGAAATACAAACCCTACAAGGGACTTGAGCCAACCGATCTGAGTTTCCCATCACCCGTTCTACCCAATGTCAATGAAACATATCTTCTCATGGAATCTCAGGATTTCTATCTTGATCCTTTGGAGGAGATTGGAAGACTCATGGAGATGTACTCGTTCTGCTACCTCCCAGATCCCTACAGGCTACAAGTCTACAATTCACAGGCGCCATATCAGTCTCTTGTGGGAAAATACTCAAAGTGCTTCTACAATAAGGATTACGCTGGCTGTATCAAGAAAATTGATGAGTTTAAGAAGTTGATGTCTACACTCCATGAATCAGGTGAGATTGTCAACCATCTCAAACAGAAACGCACTTTTTCAAGAATGTGTCTTCACGAACTCCTCAATCAAGTGTACTCGCGAGCTGTGTCGCCAAATGTGCATCGTTTGAAGTCATATAAAGCATTCTCAAATGAGGTCTACGGAGAGCTTTTGCCCAAGTTCATCTCTATGGTGTTTGACCAGTGCGGTGTGCACGCTGGGCATAAGTTCATTGATTTGGGTTCAGGTGTTGGCAATGTTTCCGTCCAGGCTTCTTTGGAATACGGCTGTGAAAGTTACGGTGTCGAGATCATGCCTAACTGTTCTGAGCTTGCCGAACAACAGGAGTACATCTACTATGACAGAGCCAAGATGTTCGGTATCAAGCCAGGAATGTTGAAGTTGTATGGAAACCGCAGTTTTGTTGGATGCTCTGAGGTGCTGTCAATCATCAATGACTGTGATATCATCTTGGTCAACAACTTCCTCTTCTCCCCTGACTTGAACAGGCAAACTCTTCAGTTGTTCTTGGATTTGAAAGTAGGTACGAAGATCATCAGTTTGAAAAAAGTGATACCGGAGGCTAGGTATCATGACTTTGATCTTGACTTCCTTTCCAAGTTTCTTGTCGAGAAGCATGAGTTTGGGTCAGGCTGTGTGAGTTGGACCGATACCGGTGGTGTCTACTACATCACAACTTATACTGGGCAGGTATCTGCTGAACGCAAAGAGCAGCTCTTGAACTTCCACAACACCAGAAGACGGGAGAACGAGTTCCTGAAGAGAAGTGCGTCTGCAAGCTTCACTCCGGTGGCCTCCAAGTCATCATCCCCTGCGGAGAGAGTTGAAGCTGAACCTACAGAATCCTCAAATGAAGACACAGCTGGGACATAGGTGAGATCATTGCCATCCCCAGCCCCTTCCTCAGCGTCTGATAACGGAACTTCAGAAGGCACGCGGGAAAACTCTCTGTCGTCGCAAACTAGCAGTGGTGAGCATTACTTCGAGGAGTGTCCAAAGGGAACAGGGGGAATCATTGGACCTTCTGGCGAGATGATAGAGGTGATCGACATCCCGGATTCAGAAAGTGACTGATACTGAACGGTTTCGTCTGCTAACCTAAGCTAGCTCTATATCTATATCCATACATTCTATACGCCTTAACCAGCACTTTGTATGCTCAGCGGAGATATCTCATTGGTGGATCGGCACGGGTAAAATTATAAGCCCGTGGTGATGTTGCCCCTTCCTAAAAAAAAAAGTGTCCATCATCGGCATATGAAATTTTTTTGGATGGATGGCACATAAAATTGATCTCAAAGTGATATAATTTGACAGGAAGTCAGTTGATCTCATCCATATTATACCAAATATGTCCACTAAGGAAATCCAGGCCATTGCACAGGAGCTGAAAGGTGCTCTCCACCAGTACCCAAACTTCCCAACTGAGGGTATTCTCTTTGAGGACTTCCTTCCAATCTTCAGATCCCCACAGCTTTTCAAGAAGCTTGTGAGGGCTTTCAAGCTCCACTTGGAGACCGCTTACCCAGACACAAAAATTGACTACATTGTCGGTTTGGAGGCTAGAGGTTTCCTCTTTGGGCCAGCTGTCGCTCTTGAGATTGGTGCCGGTTTCGTCCCAGTGAGAAAGGCTGGTAAGTTGCCAGGTAAGACCATTTCTGCCACTTACCTCAAGGAGTACGGTGAGGACAAGTTCGAGATCCAGACCGAGGCTATTCCAGAGGGTGCCAACGTCGTTGTTATGGATGACATCATTGCCACTGGTGGTTCCGCTAAGGCTGCCGAGGAGCTCATCAAGAGCGTTGGTGCCAACTTGGTTGAGTTCAACTTCGTTCTCGAATTGGACTTCTTGAAGGGTAAGGAGAAATTGAGTGCCCCATCTTTCACTCTTTTGTCTGGCCAGGAGGAGAAGCTCAAGATCTGAGTGAACTCTAACTATTCTGTGGACTGGCATTATATGCCTAAGTCTGCATCGGTGTAGTGTCTATCATGACACCACCACAAAAATCTTGCAGACGTACACTACCAAAGAACAGAAGGGATATTTGGCCCAGTGTATCCTTAATTGTTCATGTATCTAGACGGGCCAATTAATCTAATTCAGAAATTTCTTAAGCATCCAAGTAGTGACGTTGCCATGGTGATGTGCTCTGGGTGATAGCTGGCGCGAGTTTCGGAGAGATAGTACGTAGGCTCGCGCGGACAAAGAGCCCGGAGAAGCTGAAGAGGCCATGAGAGTGCTTTTGAGAGCGTTTTCCATATGGGCGGCTACTACTAGATTCAAAGTTGATCTTGATTCTCAACCACTCCTTTACACCCCATAACGATCTCAAATTGGAACTCGACGGTCATACGCCTCCATTATGAGCGGCTTGGACATTTTAGCATCCACCACCAATTTCTACCGCCTCGTGAGTAAATCTCCACTTTCTATGGACAGCCCGCCCCCGCCATGTGGAACGCAGTACTAACATCCAATTGTAACAGGCGGAGGTGAAGCAGGTGAAATATGCTGTTTTCAGCTCACAGGAGAGTCCGCAGTAGCCACTACTAGATGTTGAAATACAATTAAGAAGGGCCAATCCCAAAGTACTCGCAGTTCTACTGACGAAAGAGCTCTGGACTTTCGCTATCAATGACGATGAGCTCCCTGTTCCAGATCCCAGTTTCAACCTCAAACGGTCCCAAACAAGATTCTTCGAGCCACTTTCGATGTACAAGTCCAACTCTGGAACATCTACCACTTTATTGAGTTTGCTCAGTATCACTTTCAACAAAGCGGTTAAGCGCATGCTCATGAACACCCTTACCCAAAGAGGTGAGATCACACCGTTTGGATCTGTGGGTATTCTACCAGATGGGAGACAGCTCGTACAGGTTGACCCAAAGATTGTGGAGAATGGAGACCTTCTTGTATCGATTATCACAAGGTCGCACTCCATGGCACCATTGAGTGATCTACCTATGTCAATGCCTAAAGTTAACACCAAAGAGGCCTTGTATATTGCACCATCCGGGATCAGGGTCTATCTCACAGGCTCGACGCTCGAAGATTCTATAACGACAAAGCCAGAGAATGCAGAATCGGTGTCTGACTTACTCGAGACACTGCACAATATCCACCTTGATGTCGATCAGTGTCAATGGGTCAAGATCATTCCGAATCTTTCACATTTGAATGGAATGACAGCGCCAATCGCAGACTTCTTCAAGCCGGTACCGAACAACAAGTTCCTGGTATGGCCTTTGCCACTCTGCTACAGTCATACATCAGATTTAATCAGGGAATCCGAAGTGCAATGGTCAAAAGTATTCGATGATCCTCTTTCATTGATTGACGATTTTGTAAAACTCAGGACCACCGCTACCACCAAGTCACCGTCAAACGTGCCCACAGCAAATAATACACCAGCTGATCTCGACTCACTGCATCAAACCAACCATTTGGATACACCAAGTAACAAACCTACACCAACACAGGCCAATACCGAGGTTATTGCTGAAATCCCACAAGAGCAAGTTGGAGCAGATCCTACATCAGAGAACTGGGATGACCTGGATGCAGAATTATTTGGCGATGGAGACGCTGACTAGGATGACTTTGATCTATTCGGAGAAGCAGCAGATGTTCCATCTCTTGTCAGTGGCTCTCAGTCCAACATCAACGACGATCTGCTACTCCTTGACGGCCCAGATTCAGACTTGGACGATACTAATCTGGCATCAGAACTTGAAATGCTGGTGGATCATGAAGACACCAACGAGGCACAAAGGCATCATGATACACTATCTTCTCAGACCGAAAAACTTAATGACCCTTATGATATTCCCCTACACGAAATGATGATCCCAAACACTCCGCCATATGAAGATCCTGGTGCACCGTTACCTCTACAGTCTCCTAAGACTGCAACACGGAAGAGAAGCATTTTCTCTCCTTTGAACTTCAACCCAATGATCAAATCGAATGTTGATGACAAATACGCAGATGGTGGTAAGTTCCACGTCCCCAAGGATGTGACACCTTCGAGTGCTGACTCCGCCGGGCCTGTCCCTACTCTGGACGACAAGTTTGGGTATGATTCAGGTGATGACGAGGACTCTGAAGAAGAGGACGAGGACGAGGACGAGGACTATAATGACTTTGATGATGAAGTTGAAGACGATGAAGAGCAAGAAGCTGGTTCTGCTGATAGCAACGATGTGGGGTCCAAGGTCGACGATGTGATTGACGTGCTTTAGAAACCGATGGGATCTGGCTCACAAAGTCCTCTTGGATTGAGAGGAGAGAACGATACTTTTGAAACATCCGTTGAACCTGACTTGAAGCGTCTAAAGATGAGTACGCCAACTTTACAAACCGTTGATAGCTCTGAGTCCAAGTCCGGTTCAGCATCTCCAGGTGCTACTACAAATGGCTCTCCTAATGTGCTTCCCTTCTTGCTCAGAGTCAGTCCACTTTTCACCATCCCACAAAGAATCTATATTGATCCACCTACCATCCCACATGACAATGTCACTGGCATCATTGATACCATCGTCAAGCAAGTTGTCTGGGATGATAACTGTTTGGTTGGTGTCATACCTGAGGAGGAGAAATACGATCAGTGCCAGTCTGAGAACTTCTAGAGAACTATTGCTCAAGTGTTCCCAGATTTCCATGCCACAAGCTTGGCCGAGTATGCTGGTATATCTTACACTAAGGTTGTGAAGCAAAATGTGGAGTCGCCTTTGGAACTGTTCAAAGCTCCTTTGTACTCCCACAATGGTGAATATCCACAGTCCATCTCTCCACAAAAAGACACCAACACTGACCCTGCTGAAACCAACAAGTCAATGTTCCTCATTCCACCACCGCAAGTATAGCTCAAGAAGATGGGAAAGGAGATGTCAGTGGCAGCTAGCGCTGTGAACTTGTGGAATATGATGAGCTTCGGTCCAGTTGGAGAGCCAAAGAACTTGACTGTCTTTATGGTTCACCCTTCGGAATTGGCAGAGCAGTCTGACTTCTTCCTTGAAATGTTCGCTGAGATGTACGAAAAGTCCAACTTGGGTAACATGGAAAGACTGAACACATCCACAGGGACGTTGAAGAATGGACTCTTACCTCTTTCGTTTGGTGACGATGACTTTGAAAAGAAGTTCGAGATCAATATCGGCTCAATTGAAGCTATGGCTGCATCTACGCCAACGACACCTCTTGTTATGTTGTATCCGGATTATCACTATGATCTCAAGTCGTTGGTATCAATCTCCAAGTTGTTTGAAGTGCTCAAGCGCAGACTTCTCATGACCAAGAGGGGCACAAAATTTCCAAGCATACATTTGAAGATCATTCCTTCATCGTTCATCACAAACGATGGCGCATTCTCTGTTGTATCGTGTGGCAGATTATCCCGCCTTGCACGCTCGTTATATGACACCATTGATCCTTTGACTGAGAATTCCATCAAAATGAGTACACCACCAACAAGCAACATAAGCTTCCAATTGACTGACAAGCCTGTTGCTGAAAAGCTGTTGGCTCAGGACTCGTTCATTCATATCGCCTATGAGAGATCTGTGGACAAAGAGTGGTGTGCAGCAGCTTGGTGTGACAGTAAGTGCACTTTCCGTGAAGTCAAGGCTTGGAGTGGAGCCAACGAGTCGAAGGACTCCTTGGAGAAGATCATGGATGAGATATGGAACAGTGTTACGATGCATGCACAAAAGCTGCCCGGTCGCAGATATGCCATTTTGACAAGATTGAACGGTATGGTGACGGATGATGAGTTACTCCAGTTCAAGAGACTCCCGGCAAAGTCGAAGGATATCACATTGGTGGTTGTTTCCGCTAATCACAACCCTCGCCTGTTGCTCACTGCAGATGATGTTGCTTCTCCTTTCAACAAATTGTTCAACCAGGAGGAGAACCATGATGTTCTCATGGACACGCATAAGATGGAATCTGTGCCAACGGTGGGGTCTTCAACCGGGATGACGCCATCCTCCATTTTCACACCACAGACTGTGAACTCGCCAGACTTGTTCAGCATTGGGAAGACACCCGCTTATGACTCGCCTTCAGATACCCGTGGAGGTGACGAGAACAGTGTCATAGTTGATGTTGCCGATACTGTCCATGGTGTGATCACCGAGTACGTCTCAGCACTTGCCAACTCACCGGGTCGCTTCTGTGCTAAGACCGGATACTTGGTAAAACCTATTGTGAACAGCAACAAGAGATTTGATGTTCTTGAGGTGAATCTATTGAGTGTCCCAAGTACATTCTCCAGCCAAGAGCTGATGCAGAAACTATTGGTGCAGTTGAGGGAATTGGCCACCATGGGTGAGTTGATGGGCGTGACACAACCAAAGGAGTCGTTTGCACCATGGCACATCGCTGCAGTAGAGAAGGTTCTCAGATGTCTTGTTCACGTCAAGGTTGATGATGAGTAATGGCTACAGCATAGTCATAATGAATAGGATATGAATTTACGTGTTACAAACCGATTTGTAGCTCGAGCCAGTCGGTAAGGTGGTAGAGTTCGTCTTCGTCGATGTCAACACCGGCACCGGTTAACACATTGTATCTCAGTTTCTGTCCCTGTTTGGCAAGTTGCAGTAGTTTCCGTTTAGTGGTGTTGTTGAGTGTCGGCTTTGTCCAGTACACCCACATGTTGAACAGGATGAACAAGATCAGGTTCATTCTGTTGTAGTTCATGATGAAACGAGTCACGCCCCATCCGTCTTCTTGTCTGAGTTCGTAGTGACGTGCCAGATACGTTGTGTTGGCGAAGAGCAGCTCGATGTTCTTAGTACCTTCCACAAAGATGAAGTCCGCATCCACATAGTCCTGGAACTCGTAGGTGGTGATCTGGACGAGCGTGTCCACTGCAACGTTGTACATGAACCTGGCAAAGTCCCTATCGGCGATCTCATCCACAGTGAATGTGAACCATATGCCCATATCGTCAAAGTTTCCTTCATTGATCAGCCTCATCGTACATGAACTCACAATCTTATGGTAAGTTGCACCCGATACTGAGATTCCTGCGTCTCCTTCTCGTAACTATGACCACTTAAGGGCAAGTTTCAGAATCTTCTTAACAAGTGGAGCTGCCTCTGATGAGATGACATTCCCCTTCTTCGACTGTAATCTCGGTACGATGTGGTATGAGCGTGCGGTCTGTGTCTCGTTAGTGAAGATGGCTTGTGGCTTCTCCTTAGCTGTGGGGAGAAGAACCTCGAAAAATTTGGTGGCCCAGTTGTGTCTTCCCACTTGCAGTAGGAGGGCTTCTGTGAGTGTACTGGAGACGTACTCGTGCTTGTTCGTCTTCTTTACCTCTTCATACGACGTCAATTCGAGCTCCAAGATGTCGAAGATCACGGTGAGTAGCGGTTTCCACATTGTCCATGCCTCTATCTTCACCGGCTGTGATGAGACGGAGCAGTGGAGTGCCCATTGGATTGCCGTAAGCATCTGATCGTTCCCCAACGCAATGTCGAATCTTTTGTTCTTCAGAATCTGTGCGGACTTCTTATCAGAGACGTTTGCAGCCCAGTCTTCGTCATCACCGTCGCCGTCACCGTCAATGGTGTTGCCGTTGCCGTTGATGTTTTGTCCCGTCAGCATCAGCAAGTGTCTCTTTTGTGGCGACGATTCAGTGTTGAGAGTGCTGTTTCCTTGTTTCGGTGATGTTGGAGGGCTCTGTGTCAAAGACTCCACTTCGTCAAGACTTTGCTGGTAGTAGTTCTGCACTTTCATGGCTCTGGATCTGAGTGTCTTCCCGCTTCTCTCCTTGAGGAATCCCAATGAGTCTAAAAGGTTCTTTTGCAAGAGATCCAAGTCATATGGTTCAATGTAAAGACTGTTGGGGTTCCCATCTATCAACTTCTGTGAGTGCATCTCTTTGTTTCTCGCCACTTCAACTAGTGTTTCGATAACGGCCAGTGCTCTTACGTGCATCGGACGCTCTGATGAGCCGTTACTGAACTCTTTCGCCAACAGGTCTGCATTGTTGTACTCTGAAAGTGTAGCGAGTGTGAACAGAATATCAATCACAAGAGCACTGGGACTGTGGAACCTCGGAAGGTGTTGGAACAAGGTGGTCTCCAAGTAGGTAAGGACCATATCGTACTGTCTGACATTGACGAACGTGTCCAGCAGTCCTTCCTGCTTCTTTGCGATGTCCACCACGTTCACTTCTTCCGTCATTGATGAGGACATTGTTGGAGATTCCTCCAATTGACTGGTATACTAGATATTCCAGTTGAAAGAAGCGCTACGTAGCTGAAACTTGATCTAGATTCTAGAAGTGACGCGATGAGAGACGTCCAGCGTACAAACTACGAGACGCGTCTCGGGCCAGGGCTACTAACGCAGTTACCCTACCGCGATGCCAGTATGTGAGAATCCAATGCCATTTATCCCCACTATTTATTACCTCATTAAATCCCCAATTGCTCCATCTCTCTCACCAAAGACTGCTCACCGAAATGGCTCTCCACCATGTGGTCCACCACACTCCACCCCCACGCGTTCACATACCGTCTTCTCACTGCGATGTTGTTATGAGCATCCGGTTTCAACGTCACAAGCACTTTCCTCCACTCCATGTCCCTGTGCCATTGACGAGCCAAATGTTCCTATAGTGCCTTCTTGTTACCTGTGAGTTTGTTTTTAGCGCTCTTCAGTTTGTTGGAGTAGTGCGGTGGTGGTAAGTCCGCGTAGTTGTACGTCCTGTCATGGAAGATCGCAGGTGGTCTGGCCTCTGGGTTCTGTAGGAATTCCTGCTCCGGTTTGGGGGAAATGAGCACGTTGGCAGCTGTGAGTATTGTAGATGCCACTGGAGGGATGTTCAGTCCGTCCTCTGACTCCTCAACGTCTGTTGTTGGGGTGGTGGCCTGTGAGAAAGTTGTAGCTGTGGTGGAAGATGATGCAGCTGTTGTAGATGTCGTTGACGTTGTTCCACCACTCGAAACAGTCTGTGTATGGATGTACTTCTTCAGCTTCTTCTTTCTCTTCTTCAACTTCACCTCTTTCAATAGCGATGTGGATGTTTTCTTCTTCTCTGGCTGAACTCGGTATACGCCCTGAAGAGTCCCATCACCATTGGGCTGTCTTTTCTCCTTAGGAATCTCACCCACACCAGAACACTCTTCACTCTGTATCTTGGATTCTTCCGTATCACTTTCAGAATTCTCTGTAACCTTATCTGCCTTCTTATCGTACTCCTTTCTCAAAGCATCGATGTCACCCAATCCCTTCCAATCGAGATACAACAGAGCAGAAGTTCTCAAAGGAACGATACCATCGTGGATTGCATTTGCGTACAGAGTTCTCTGTGTGAACTTGGCAAACAGTCCATGGGCCGGTGGTAGAGTGATCTGCTCCAATATTGGTCTCAACGTGATCTTAGAGTGTCCCGATGCCTGATCGTCCTCTTTACTCTGCTTCTTGATCAATGAAGGTAGCTTATGTCTCAGTGTCAAATCTCTCCCAGTGGCTCCCAGCATTCCCATATCGAGTGCAATGGAAACAGCCTTGGGGAACTCTGTTATCCCCAACATTGGACTTGCCATGACGACGAAGTTCACCGGTTTGATCTCTTGGAAGAAAGATGGTCTCTTCCACACGATGTATGCCGCAGCGTATGCCTGTACGGGGCCTCCCAACGAATGTCCCACAAAGGAGATCCTGTCAATGGGGAAATCACACTTATCCACCGTGTTGAGAACGAACTCGGCGACTTTCCTTCCAAGATACTTGATCCCACGCTCCGATTTGCCTGCGTTACCATCATACCCTCGGATCACCACGTTGCCGTTGGGTAACTTCGATGTCACTTCTTCAATTCTGTCCTTGATGTAAAGCATGTCTGCGCCGATGTTGGAGAAGATCCCATGTGTGATGATGACGAGATGCGCTGGAGTGTTGCGATCTCTTGGTGGTTTGTTCCATAGAGAGTGTGTATCTTCCACTTCAACATCGATGATCTTCTCCTCGGTATCACTTAAAGGTTCCAGTTCTCTGTTTGTGTTCTTCAGGATCTGGTAGTCGAACCCAATAAGCAACTCATAGCTGATGTGGTACTGAGTCGCCAATGCCAGTTGCGAGATGACATCCACTCTCCATCGATACTGTGACGATTCACCGATTCGACTGTTGTGGTTCAGCCTCAGTTTGGCCTTGAATCGCTATCCTGGCTTGATATCGGTGTCGTATTGGATCTCTTCGTCAAACTTCCTCGTGTGGTTGTAGTTGTATGGTGTGACGTCAATGTATAGTGAAAAGGGACCTGTCACATAGAAGGGCCGTAGAAGTTCGATCTCTCTGTTCTTAACCCGGAGCCAGAGATATTCACCTTCGTCGTCATTCTCAATGTGTTGTATGGAGTCTCTGTTGACCGTTATGGTAAACCTATTGACTTCACCGATACCAACTTCACTTTCCTTGCTGTATAGCAGATTCCGTTGTACCGTTTCCGTGTCTGGTGTGTTTCTGCTGAAAGAAGGCCAGCTAATCGGTGTAGTTTGGGGTGAGCTGCTGGAATGTTGTGTTGATGCAAATGAGAGAGTAGATAGTAGTTTCAGTTGTCCCATCGCTGCTGGTTGACTATCAATCGATGATGGAATGAGGCTTGTTGTGGGGTTGTACGATGCGTATCAGAGACGGACAAGAAGCGAGTTTTGTTAACAAACTTGATTCCCTTCACGGTAAATTCAATCAATTATCATCCAAGTAAGCACAACACCTCAAAACCCAGATTCTGCCATCATTCCCACAACTTCAGGCTACCATCATATGCGGTTGGCTCGGGACTATTCGGCCGCTTTGGCGGGGATAAGACCTTCTTCTGTTTTTTTTTTATTTTCTTTAAAGTTTTTTTTTTTTTCTGGAGCGGAACTTTTTCCCTAATTTTTTTTCCCAGCGGGAAGCGATCTCCGCTCTTGATTAGGATCTCTCATTTCAACTGCAATCTTTCCCATCAAGCTCTTCAACTTTGCTGTTGGAAGAGAGGACTGTTCTCTGCTTTATACTCTGTTGAGAGTCTCCAGACCCATAATGGAACACTCAAGTACATCTACAGGAGACCCACAAGCCAGATCGTCCCAGCATCACAACCACTATAAACCGGACGATGCGCACACCAGAGACATCGAGCTGGAGGCTAATGATGCCGGGGCACATGAGGACCTCAGCTCCGTAAGCACGGTGAAAGACGATATGTTTGGTGAGGATGCCGGTGTTTATTTCCCTGAAGGTGGATTGAAAGCGTACCTCGTCGTGTTTGGATCCTTCATGGGACTCACTGCTGGGTTTGGAGTCCTAAACGTACAAGGTGTGATTGAGACATACATCTCAGAGCACCAGTTGAAAGACGAAGACGCCTCCACGGTGGCTTGGATCTTCTCCATCTTCACATTCGGTACATTCATGTTTGCCATCTTCTCGGGCACTTACTTCGACCGTAATGGTGTTCGAGTACCCGTTACTGTTGGTGCCCTGATGGTGTTTGGTGGTATGTTCACCATGGGTAACTGTACAAAAGTATGGCAGTTTGTTCTCTGTTTCTCCATCTTGGGTGGATTGGGTAACGGTATGACTACTTCCCCCTTGATTGGTGTGGTGGCCCACTATTTCAACAAGAGAAGAGGTCTGATGACAAGTTTCGCCTCCACTGGCGGGTCCATTGGTGGTATTGTGTTCCCGATCATGACGAGGAAACTGTTCGAGTCTGTCGGTTACACATGGACGATGAGAATCTTTGCCTTCATCATCCTCGGCTGCTACGTTGTGTCTGTCATATTCATCGAGGAACGTCTTCCGAGACAGGCAATCCCAGGCAACAGGTGGTAGCAGGCTCTGTCGTACCTCACAGCATTTGACGTCAAGGGCCTTCTCTCAGTGGATTTCCTAATGGTGTGTCTCGGATGTGCATTCGCTGAAGCCGGTGTGCTCATGATAGCCACGTACCAGGCCTCCTACGCCAGAGCCCAGGGTTTCTCATTGTCCACCTCGTACCTTCTCATCTCCGTCTAGCACGTTGGAGGTATTGTTGGTCGTTGGCTCACGGGGTATCTCTCCGATAAGGTGGGCCGTTTCAACATCATCTATGTCACACTGACGGTATCCGGTGTTCTTGTCCTGGTTATCGTTGTTCCCTTTGGTCAGCATCTGCCTGCGCTGTACGTGTTCAGTGTTATGTGGGGCTTCTTCACAGGGTCCGTGTACTCACTGTTGCCGGTGTGTTGTGCCCAGATCTCCAAGACTGAGAACTTTGGAAAACGATACGGCACAATGTACTTCGTCACGTCGTTTGGTGTGTTGTTGTCTGTGCCGATATCCGGTGCCATCATCGGTGACGGTTCTGTGACTGGTTTCAGAAACATGATGATCCAAACGGCCCTGACCATGATTGTGTCCGGACTGGCCTACTTCCTCTCCAGACTCTCGCGTGTTGGCTGGAAACTGTTTGCCAAGTTCTAATTAGATAGAATCTTAAATATAATAGCATGAATAAATATGTCTATAAATCACAAAGCCTCTGCGTGAGGATGGTTCTTGATCACGGTGGATGTCATATACTGGGCTTTCTCACCGCCAACTTCCTTCTCGTATCCAGCCAAAATCTTCTTCACGTTCAACGGGTTCTTCTCCTGGTTCATCTTGAACTTGCTCTCAAACTTCTTCACAGTCACTTCCAGTCCCACGATCCCCTTCAACAGGATGTCGAGATACTCCTTTGGTGCCTCGTGGACTTTCCATCTAGGCTCCAACAGGTCCTCCTCCTTGGTGGATCCACCTGCTCTCATCCCTTCGAAGTTGTCCACACTCTCTTCGAGCACTCCCATGATCCAATCGGCGTCGTCCCTCACCACTTTCACGTCGCAGTGACAATGAACAGTGGCATAGTCCCAAGTACTCACAATCTTGTGGTTGACCTTTTTCTGCTCGTACCACGACGCACTCACATACGAATCCGCTTTACCTTGAAACACCAAGATACAACTTCCACACTGTTCCAACACAGAAACGTGGTCGTTCTCCTTGGCCATGTGAGCCACCAAAACCATCTCCTGTGTCTCCTCGTTGACAGATCTGATCGTGAAGGGGATGTGTGTGATCTCTGTGATGACCTCTTTGGACAGATAAGACGTGGTAGAGGAAATCATGGTTGCCAATGGCATTTCACGGATAACCTGCACGGTTTGGTGGAAGTCGTGCTGTTGGTACTGTTTTGGTGTGTAGAGGCCCATGATCTTTTTGGGAGCGCTTATTATAACTAATAACAAGAACCTTGCACACACTGGCCTGACTAGTTAATTGACCAAACCCCACCGGTTGCTCCTTATATATTATTGGCATCCCCCCATACAACTGCTGTATCAGCATATAGGTCGTACTGATAGCCGACCCCGCATTAGGGAAGTGGGTGCGAGATAAGGGAACTTGCTGATATCGATGGTATGAACATCCGTACACCAAGATCTCAGGGACTGTCTGGACTACCTACTACTACCACAAGTCTACAACCTACTGCGATTCAACGAACAACCCTTTTTAGTTTTCAGTAGAAGTACTATAGAAAAAACACACATTCATGCCTGCACAGTGCAGGCTTCAGTGTTCACAGTGCAGATGACTCATACATGATGAAAGGATCAGTCGTCAATCTTGGAATCGGAAGTACTTAAGCCAACACTGCCCTGGTCATCATGCTCCACAACTCCACTTGTACAAAAGACATATGCACCGTCAGTTCAGATATCCATCTATCAGCTCTCTTCGTCTCCTAGGCGCAGTTCTGTGTCACCCATTGGCCATATCATCCCCATTCTGAGTTCACTGATTGACACTGCAAGTACCCATCCTTCAATGAAGAGTCATACATGATAGTTCAAATGATGGACGGTGATGATGTTCATGGTGGTGGTGGTGGTGGTGGTGGTGGTGGTGGTGGTGGTGGT
>JAKVQR010000224.1:0-49476 GCA_030462915.1 Petasospora meyerae | reverse complement strand
AAGGCGCGACAAGCTATCAGTAGTGATACAGCTGCCTCCCAATTTAGCCACAGCCAGCGGAAAACGCTGGAAAGTACAATGGCCGGGTATATTGTGGACAGATGATCGCTACACACTGTCAGACTTCATTCGTACACTGGATGTATCTTCCCATGTATCGATGCGGATGAGCCTGCCCCGAAGGCATCCTATACCATCACTTTCGCTGATGGCTCTGTGGTGAGCAGTATGTTGAACGATAGAGGAATGGTGCCGAAAGAAATCTCTAAGGAGGCCTTAGACAGTATAACAGTGCGTAGCTTAGAGATCTACAAGGGATTATATGGAGAAAGGATGTAGCTTTGATAGATTGTTTGAACGTTGTTATCTTATATCTTATGAATCTTTTTGGAGGCGAGTGTAGCAATAGGATGGAACAGGAGCAGGTGGGAACTCCTAGATATATAGGAGACAACGGAGATAGCATCGCGAAGGCCAAAAAACCTGTCTGCGTTATGAGCACTGCTCAACAGCGAACCCTTCCCAATCGTCGTAACTTGTCACTTGACTCCAATTGAAGAACATGTCGAGAAGGAAGACTTGATGACTCTTTCCCTGACCAACCGCCGATTATTCTCAAATGATACAGTCAATGTCTCTAAAATCATCAGCGAGGAGAAACTTGTGAAGAGGTCACCCATCCTGCCAATGATCACGTCACTGGAACCTAGGACTAGGACCTAGGACTACCACAGAACTCAGAGGCGTCTCTCTAAGAGACCGATCCATAGGGTTGATTAATCTACTGGTATGCGGCTAACAATATCAGAGATATCTTGAATGATCCACCACATGAGAGTCACTCCATCACTTCAAAAAAAAAAGGATTCAACAGTTTGCTAACGCTTTCTACCGTCGGATTGATTTCCCAGACTAAGCTGCATCCTGCATCACCGGAAACCACAACTAGCTAGTAGTAAATCCGTTTAGAAGAGTCTTACAATAATTGCTCACCGATCATTCGGCCACTGGAAGTCATTATAGTTCACAATCTACAAGCTCTCCGCCTTTGAGGAGCTTCACAGTTCAACCACAGTTGAGGACTACACGCTGTCAAGCGAGCTGCGCAAGTGGATTCATAGAGATCGAATATCCAGCCAAAGTCTCCATTGTTTACTGTTGTCTATGGCTGAATCATTTCATGTTTGTCTCATACTGACGGTCGTACTTGTATCTTGGCTACTCAAAACGGTACTCAGCAACGTCTTCCCACTTGATCAGTTGGTCCCGCACTAAAGTCATTCTCTCAAACATCCTGTGCACCTGATCCATCAAACTTTTGCCCACCTTATAAATCAGTATGTGCATACACTCAAGGGTATTGCCATTGTAATTCCAGAAGATCTCGTATGTCTTCAGAATGGGCCAAGAAGTTGGGCGTGAAAGTGCATTCCCATTGACGAATATCCTTCGACTTGGAACCAGGAAAAGATGATTGGAAACGCCGATTAAAGGCATTTTATTGTAGCCACTCAAGAAAAGTTCCAAGTTTTGATCAGGATTGTGACTGTGAGTTGTGGATTGAGATGATGAAGCAACTAGAAGCTATTCCAACGCTGGGAAGTTCTCATGGGATAAATATAATCGATCAATGACATCTATCTCCAAAGACCGTAGCGATTCGAATCGTAGTTTGTTGCGATTCATTGATCTGGTGTCATAGTGCACCACAACAAGATGCGCAAGGTTTTTAGCCAGATGTCTCAGATGTCTCAAACTTTGCCAGCTAAACTAGGGAAGTTGATCAATAGGAAGTGGAGCACTATAAACTGTGTACTGACCAACAAGTGCCAATTCTGTAAGACCTGGTGAAGGCTAGACTATGCTGGATAGTCTCCGACAGACATCTTCCTTCTTCGACAAGCTAACAAGAACAAGTATCTTCAGGTTGGGACAACAGACTCGGATCTTGGGAGGGACACCAAAGATCTTCACTTGTTCAAGGCTTTCTGAGATTAGATGGCACGGGTGCTTACCATGCAGCAACTGGGATAGTTGACGCTAGAGCCCACGGTAGACACCATATCCGCTATCTGTTGGTTGCAGACAGCGCCAGTACAACGTTTTAGAAGAGGAAAGTGAAAACATACACGACAGAGCTTCTGGAGAGATCCCAGTCATCACCATATTCACAGCACCCGAAGACGGTCGCCCTTGACCTAGAAGCTCTACAGCGTCTAGTAATGATTGCTGGTATTGATCTGCCCCTGAGGTACCCGTTGGTGTTTCAAGTGACCAGTTCATGTTGTTGTAAATGAGAGTTTGTAGAGAGATTGATTGAAGAGATGGCGTTCTTATGGTGGAGAACTTCACGCGCAATGTGGTTACTAGCACCGTTTGTGGTATCACCAGTGATGGGAGGTCATTGCCTAGGTGAGTAGAACTCAGGAACTGAAAAAGAAGGTTCCAGTAAATATGCTGCGAGCTGAGGATATACTGCTGGTGAAAACTCGCATCCGAATACAAACAGCCCTATGAAATGAAATTACCCCATGAAGAAAGGCTATAGCAGTCGGAGAGATCGTGGTACAGCAGACGAGGCCCGAATAAGCTATTGAAATCAGAAAACTGCATCGATACAAGAGAAGAAATAGGCTGAGATAAGGGTGACCCGAAAGTAACTGTATCCATTTGGTCCTTTCTAGAGTTAATACCGCGGTCTTCAAAGAGCTGGGGGGAGTACCAAGTGGAACAGTGGTACCTACCACGAAGTAGAATGGATTGTAGTTCATTACACCCGAAAGTATCCGCGAGCTCCTGTAGTCGATGCCGTTGCAGAGGCGTAATCAGGAAGATGTTACTGCTGTGGAACAGTCGCATGAAGAGCGCTGCCGACACCGGATCTCTGAAGTTCGCATAGCAAGCTGGAGAAAACAAGGTTTTAAATGAGATGAACCTCAAGGACATCATCACTATCGGAGGAATTGAAGCGGTTTTTCCTGTGATTATGAGCTTCTGGTACTGTTCAAGTGGGATATGGGCAACACCAGGTAACTGTCGGAACCATGGATCCAGGTATTCATCAAGGGAGTCATCAACCACCACAGAAAGCTACTGCAACTGTGGGACTCCTTGGAGAAGGTTGTGGAAGTCAATATACGAATGTTCCAGTACGTGGTTGAGAATTTGCGTCCAAATCGTTTGTGGGAGCAATAGCAGAGCGTCAAGGTGATAAGCTGGCTTCGGCCACAACCACTGGCGGAGATGATCTTGAAGATGCTGAAGGAAGGCCATCTTTGAAGGACGTGTTTCAGCATTTGAGTTGATCTTGATTCTTGGGTCTTTAATGTCGTATCACCGAAGTCGTGAATGTTCCTGTGATAGAACTGTGCAGAGGGATATGCCTGTGAAGTTGAGAGGGCCTCATAACTGCTCATGAACGAGACGAGCGAGCTCTCGTGATACCAAATTGTTCAGGGAAGATGGGGAGACTCCGAGACATGACATTTGTCATTTAAGACCAGAGTACACAGTACCTGGTGTCCAATACCGCACAGCAAACAACATCAAACAGATGAGCTGGACACTTGATAAGTGGTAAAGTTTTGTCGTTCATGTTCTTACATACGGAATGGCATAAAAGTCGTGCCCGCTACCGATGAGATCGCCCTCGGAAGTCCGCCTCTTCCCACTTCCCACCCTCGGCCTGGAGCTGCAGATGAGGAAAAGTAAAAATTTTTGTATACTGCAGGTCTACAAAACAAGAGTTTGACTTATAAACAGCATCAAGCGATCCCACCTTGTACGCCCCCCATTCATACACACTCAAACAGCGAGATGGGTGCCCAGTTCAGAACCGCCCAGTTCAGAACGCTCGAGCGTGAAAAGCGCTTCCAGAACCCTCCAAAGGACAAGTCCGCCTTCCCACTCTTGGAGGAAGCCGTCAAACCTCACATCGGATCTTTCAATGCTCTGACAGAAGGCCCGGGTGGTGGTTTGTTGAACCTTGCTGTGAAGGACATTGGTTCCAAGACCGTGTTCGACTCCAACGATCCAGACAGACTCGGCAACAAACTGCAGATCAGAGTTGATTCCGTTCAATTGGCCAGACCAGCAGTTCCCCAGAACGACAAGCTCAGTGTGGATAGAAAGATCTGGCCATCAGAGACCAGAGAGAGAATGGTGAGTTACAAGGGTAAACTGCTCATCAAGGTCGCTTGGTCTGTCAATGACGGCGAAGAAGTGTCCGAAGTCAGAGATGCCGGACAGGTCCCAATCATGCTCAAATCCAACAGATGCCATTTGGAGAAGCTCTCTCCTGATGAACTCGTCAAGCACAAGGAAGAATCAGACGAACTCGGTGGATACTTTGTCGTCAACGGTATCGAGAAGTTGATCCGTATGCTCATCGTCCAGCGTCGTAACCATCCAATGGCCATCATCCGTCCATCCTTCACAAACAGAGGTGCTTCATACACACAATTCGGTATCCAGATCAGAGCCGTCAGACCGGACCAGACATCGCAGACCAACGTGCTCCACTACTTGAACGATGGTAACGTCACTTTCAGATTCTCATGGAAGAAGAACGAGTATTTGGTGCCTGTCATGATGATCCTCAAGGCCCTCATCGAGACCAACGACCGTGAGATCTTCGACGGTATCGTTGGTGCAGACACCGACAACTCTTTCCTCACAGATCGTTTGGAGTTGCTTCTCAGATCATACAAGTCCTACAAGTGCCACTCCAACCAGGAAACTTTGGCTTACTTGGGTGACAAATTCAGAGTCGTTTTCGGTGCCACTCCTGATGTCTCCGACGTAGATGTCGGTAAAGAGGTGCTTAAGCGTATCGTGCTCGTCCACTTGGAGGACAACAGAGACAAGTTCAGAATGTTGCTCTTCATGATCAGAAAGCTCTACACACTCGTTGCCGGTGACTGTTCCCCAGACAACCCAGATGCCACCCAGCACCAGGAAGTGCTCCTCGGTGGTTTCCTGTACGGTATGATCATCAAGGAAAAGATTGACGAGTACCTCACAAACATCAAGCTCCAGATCCAGTCTGATCTCAACAGAAACATCGCTGTCAACTTCAACGACAGAAAATACATGACAAGAGTGTTTGCAAGAGTCAACGACAACATTGGACACAAGTTGCAGTACTTCTTGTCCACCGGTAACTTGGTCTCCCAATCCGGTCTCGATTTGCAGCAGGTTTCCGGTTACACAGTTGTTGCCGAAAAGATTAACTTCCATCGTTTCATTTCGCATTTCAGAATGGTCCATAGAGGTTCCTTCTTCGCACAGTTGAAGACCACCACTGTGAGAAAGTTGCTTCCAGAGTCATGGGGTTTCCTGTGTCCTGTCCATACACCGGATGGTTCTCCATGTGGTCTGTTGAACCATTTCGCCCACAAGTGTGCCATTTCCACAGAGGAGAGTGATGTCTCTAGTGTGCCAGCTGCTCTTTCTGCCCTTGGTGTTTCACCTGCCCACACTTCTGCTGCTGGTCCAAACGTCTGCTGTGTTCAGTTGGATGGTAAGATTGTCGGTTGGACAACACATCAACAGGCCAAGATCGTTGCTGACACTCTGAGATTCTGGAAGGTGGAAGGTGGTCATGGATTACCTCTCGACCTCGAAGTTGGTTACGTGCCTCCTTCAACCAAGGGTCAATACCCTGGTCTTTTCATCTTTGGTGGCCGTTCGAGAATGATGCGCCCAGTTCGCTACTTGCCATTGGACCAGCAGGACATTGTTGGACCTTTCGAACAGGTTTACATGAACATCGCTGTCACACCCGAGGAGATTGAGAACAACGTCCACACTCACGTTGAGTTCACACCTACAAATATCTTGTCCATCTTGGCCAACTTGACACCTTTCTCCGACTTCAACCAGTCTCCAAGAAACATGTACCAGTGCCAGATGGGTAAGCAAACCATGGGTACCCCAGGTGTTGCCCTTGTGCACAGATCAGACAACAAGCTTTACAGACTGCAAACCGGTCAAACGCCGATTGTCAAGGCCAACTTGTACGATGAGTATGGAATGGATAACTTCCCTAACGGAACCAACGCCGTTGTTGCTGTCATCTCCTACACAGGTTACGATATGGATGATGCGATGATCATCAACAAGTCTGCCGATGAGAGAGGATTCGGTTACGGTACTGTTTACAAGGTGGAGAAGATCGATTTGTCCCAGTCTAGACGCCGTGGAGACCCAGTGACACAACACATTGGATTTGGTCCAGATGAGTGGCCAAAGGAGTGGAGAAACATCTTGGACGCCGATGGATTGCCAATGATTGGTGCTAGAGTGGAGGAAGGTGATCCAATCTGTGCATACTACGACGAGACCATTGGGAAGACCAAGGTCAAGACATACCACTCATCCGAAGGTGCTTACATCGAAGAAGTCAAGTTGCTTGGTGACGAGAGTGGAGACCAGGAGTTCCAGCAGTTGACAGTGAAGTACAGAATCACACGTGCCCCACTCATTGGTGACAAGTTCTCCTCCAGACACGGTCAGAAGGGTGTTTGTTCCAGAAAATGGCCACAAGTGGATATGCCTTTCTCGGAGACAGGTATCCAGCCTGATGTTATCATCAACCCTCACGCTTTCCCATCTCGTATGACCATTGGTATGTTTGTCGAGTCTCTTGCCGGTAAGTCTGGTGCACTCCACGGTATTGCCCACGATGCCACTCCATGGAGCTTCAGTGAACAGGACACCCCGGCCGACTACTTTGGTGAGCAGCTGAGAAAGGCCGGTTACAACTACCACGGTAACGAGCCTATGTACTCCGGTGCCACTGGTGAGGAGCTGAGATGCGACATCTACATCGGTGTTGTGTACTACCAGAGATTGCGTCACATGGTTAACGATAAGTTCCAGGTGCGTTCCACCGGTCCAGTGAACTCACTGACGATGCAGCCTGTCAAGGGTCGTAAGAGATCTGGTGGTATCCGTGTTGGTGAAATGGAACGTGATGCCCTTATTGGTCACGGTACTGCGTTCCTGTTACAGGACCGTTTGCTCAACTCCTCCGACTACGCACAGACATCCATCTGTCGTGGATGTGGTTCTTTGCTCTCTACCCAGACATCTGTTCCAAGAATTGGTGCTTCAGCATCCATCCGTTGTCGTAACTGTTCGTCCAAGTTCGAGCACTCCACCACATATGCCGACGAGTCCGACATCTGGGAAGACGGCCAAGGTAACAAGTTTGTGGGAGGAAACAACACCACCACCGTTGCCATTCCATTCGTTCTCAAGTACTTGGACTCTGAGTTGGCAGCTATGGGTATCCGTATGCGTTACAACGTGGAGCCTAAATGATCTCCCCACACCGTCACCACCTCAACCTCGCATCACAGTTTGAGAACACAAGCTGTGCACACATCACTCTGTCCATATGAAAATGTATACTAGCTTAATAGATCCATGATTCTGTTCTATACTTGGGCACAGTTGTTGTAGTTGAGTCTTGAGATGGTGACATAAGCACCTATAAAAAGAAATAAAGCGAAAAAAAAAAAAAAAAAAAAGCGGTGGAGCGCGAAAAAGCCCCCGGCTAAATTCTGAATTCGCTACTAGCAGATGCCAGAGGACAATTTGCGAACGCGAAAAAGCGACTTCTTGAACAGCTTACGACGTGGTAAAGAAGACGTTGATTGGTTTCCCGTCCCTGTTAGTCTTCTTCTCTCTATTTCATCGAGGATCAAACGGCGATCTGGGCATTGGGAGTAAAGACAGAAAAACACATCTTCCCGACAAAGCTTCCCACTTGTCACGTAATAAGAGTGACGCACCAGAAACCTACAATCATCCATCAAAACCTCTTAAGAGCCACAAGGGACAACACATACACAGCCCCAAATCATGGCATCAAAACCGTCAGAGAACCCCTTTGACGTGGACCTCTAGTCAATTGCACCTTCCAGAGCGTATTCACCGGCCAGTGAAAATGCTCCCGCATACAGATACGCAGTGATGTCCGCTGAAGAGGTGGTATCCGAGCTCCAAACAGACACCAAGTTAGGACTCGTGTCACCGCAGGACATCACACAGAGAAGAGGCATACATGGACTCAACGAACTCAAGGAAGACGAAGAAGAGAGCTTGGTGTGGAAGTTCCTCGAGACTTTCTACCAGGACCCGTTGATTCTCCTGTTGATTGGATCCGCTGTTATTTCCTTCCTCATGGGCAACATCGATGATGCAGTCAGTATCACCTTGGCTATTATCATCGTCGTCACAGTTGGATTCGTGCAAGAGTACAGATCCGAACAGTCTCTACAGGCCCTCAACAAGCTCGTTCCAGCGGAGGCACACTTGATCAGAAACGGTTCCACTCAAAACGTTCTGGCCTCACAGCTGGTTCCTGGTGACTTGGTGCATTTTGAGGTTGGTGACAGAATCCCAGCAGATGTCCGTCTCACAGAAGCTGTGCATTTGACTATCGATGAGAGTAACCTTACCGGTGAGACAGAACCGGTCCACAAGAACATCGACAGAGTGATACAAACTCCGGGATCCAACATGCCATTGAACGAACGTCATTGTATTGCATACATGGGTACTTTGGTGCGTGATGGACACGGATCAGGCATTGTTGTGGGAACTGGACAACACACTGCATTTGGTTCTGTATTTGCCTTGATGAGTGGTATTGAAAAGCCAAAGACACCTTTACAGAACTCCATGGACAAGCTCGGTAAGGACCTTTCCTTCATCAGTTTCATCGTCATTGGTATCATTTGTCTTATTGGTGTTGTTCAAGGACGTTCGTGGCTCGAGATGTTCTAGGTCTCCGTCTCCCTTGCTGTTGCTGCTATTCCTGAAGGTCTTCCTATCATTGTTACTGTTACACTTGCCCTTGGTGTGTTGAGAATGGCTCGCCACAAGGCGATTGTGAAGAGACTGCCCTCTGTGGAGACGTTGGGTTCTGTTAATGTTATCTGCTCCGACAAGACTGGTACTTTGACGCAAAACCACATGACCGTGAAGCAGTTCTGGACCATTGGAATGAACAACGAGACTTTGAACGTTGAGAAACAGATTCAGTTGTCTCAGTACTTGACCCCAGATGTGAAGCAGACTCTCGATACAGCCAACATCTGTAACAACTCCAAGTTTTCTCAGGAAACCATGAAGTTTGTCGGTAACCCAACAGACATTGCACTCCTTGAAGTGTTGTCGAAGTTTGATCTTTCAGACGCTAGAAACACCTGTACCAGAACCAAGGAGTTGCCATTCTCCTCTTCCAGAAAGTTCATGGCCGTCACAACCCACTCCGGAGACAAGAGCAAATCCATCACATACGTGAAAGGTGCCACAGAGAAAGTCGTTGCTAAGACCACTCAATACATCAACAAAGCTGGTAAGACCGAGAAGCTCACCGAGGCAATCATCACCAAGATCCACGAGAAGGCCACCGAGCTTGCCTCTCAAGGTCTCAGAGTGCTTGCATTTGCTCATGTAAACAAAGGTTTCACAGATGAACCAGATAATTTGGTGTTTGACGGGTTGATCGGAATGAAGGACCCTCCAAGACCTACAGTGAGAAGCGCTTTGAGCAAACTCTACAAGGGTGGTGTTCGTGTTATCATGATCACAGGTGATAGTGAAGCCACGGCGACAGAGATAGCCAAGGAGATTGGTATGATCATCACAGATCCTAAGAGAAATGTCATCAACGGTGAGAAACTCGACAACATGACTGAGGAAGAGCTGGCCCAAACCATCTCCTCTGTCTCCGTGTTTGCCAGAACCACACCAGAACACAAAGTGCAGATTGTTCGTGCTTTGCAGAGTCGTGGTGATATTGTTGCCATGACCGGTGATGGTGTCAACGATGCCCCAGCTTTGAAACTCGCTGATATCGGTATTGCCATGGGTAAGATGGGTACTGATGTTGCTAAAGAAGCTGCTGATATGGTGTTGACTGATGACGATTTCTCCACAATTTTGCATGCTATCGAGGAAGGTAAGGGTATTTTCAACAACATTCAGAACTTCTTGACGTTCCAGCTCTCCACCAGTGTTGCAGCCTTGTCGTTGATTGCCTTCTCCACATTCTGCAAATTGCCTAACCCTCTCAACGCGATGCAAATTCTTTGGATCAACATCTTGATGGATGGCCCACCAGCACAGTCGTTGGGTGTGGAGCCAGTGGATGATGAAGTGATGAACAAGCCACCTAGAGCGAAAGGAGCCAAGATCTTGACCGATGCATTGTTGAAGAGAGTGTTCCTGAACTCCATCTTCGTCGTCATTGGAACAATTTACGTATACGTGAGAGAGATGAAGGACGAGATTACAGCCAGAGATACCACAATGACCTTCACCTGTTTCGTTCTCTTTGACATGTTCAACGCGTTGAGTTGTCGTCATGCCACCAAGTCCAACTTTGAGCTCGGATTCCAGAACCAGATGTTCAACTACGCAGTGGCTGGTTCCTTGATTGGACAGCTATGTGCCATCTACGTTCCATTCTTCCAGGGCATCTTCCAGACAGAGGCGTTGGCGTTCTCTGATTTGGTGTTCTTGACCATTGTCTCAAGTTCTGTATTCTGGTTCGATGAGGCAAGAAAGTACTACCGCAGAAAGAACTCTACATTCATGAGCACAACCCAGTCGCTAGTTTAAACGCACTATCTATCATCCGGGCATTGATATATACATGGATTATACTAATACATTGGATTGTCATTAAACTTAAATGGTATCGGAAGCGGCCTTCTTCAGTCTGTTCATGATAGCCAGTCCTTCATCTGTTTCGTCCACAGACTCGACAAATATAACGTCGACGTTCTGTTCATCGAGCGCTCTCAGCCATTTGAACAGACCTCGAGACACTTCTTCTTTAGTAGCACCCAATGATTCCACCATTCCTGTGAAAGTTGAACCTGTGAAGTGCTGAGTAGTCAAAAGTGCTATCTTCTTGCCCTGGAGGTTGTTTTCCACAACATATGGCTAGATACTTGATTCATTCTCCACAAGAACAACCTTGGCTGTTGGTGAGTAATGCTTATATTTCATACCCGGTGTCTTTACAGGTTCGTTCTCATCAGCCACTCTCTTAGCCACGCGTACATTGGCCCACGCTTCGCCACCGACTTCTTTGATCTGCTCAAGACTAACACCACCAGGACGTAATAGCATAGGTGGGTTACTCAATCCATCAACCACTGTAGACTCTACACCAACATCAGAGGAGCCTCCATCAAGGATCAGAGGGATCTTGGACTGCAAGTCGTGGTACACATGCGAGGCCAGCGTAGGACTTGGACGTGTCGATGCATTGGCTGATGGTGCAGCAACAGGGACATCGGCAATATGGATCAAAGCACGTGCGACAGGGTGTGAAGGGAGTCTGACGGCAAAAGTAGGTTGTCCAGCGGTTGTGTAGGTTGAGAGGCGTGAGTTAGGGTCGATGGGGAGAAGGATCGTGAGAGGACCAGGCCAGAATCTTTCCACTAAGGGTTTATAGATTTCAGGAATCTCGATGTTGAAAAACCTTGGGATCTGTGATTTGGAGGAGATGTGAGAGATGAGTGGGTTGTCAGCAGGTCTGTTTTTGGCTTTGTAAATGTTCTTGACGGATTCATCATTAAAGGACGAGCCTCCAAGGCCATAAACCGTTTCTGAAGGAAATGCAACAACATTGTCAGATTGTGATAAGATGGAGGCTGCTTTCTCCAGATGAGACTTGGTCTGAGGATCTGTGATGGTGAGGGTATCCTTCTCATCGAAGTGGATTGATGAAGGATCTACCTTGAGAACTTCGGTGTTGAAGCTTGCTGGCGCGGATGACATGGTTCTGGATATTATGCGAAGAGTTCGAGTACGAGTGATATTAGACACGAGAATGTGTCTCATAAAGTGGTTTGAGTGGACACTCGAAAGTGAACCTCAGCACGCCTTTGAGCTTCATGATGAGTCTAATTTTTTTTTGTCCGGCCTCTTCTCTCAGCGCTCTTGAGAACGCCGCTCTCGGCCGAGAGAAAATACATGGCACAAAAATTACAGCTACTACTCGCTTCTCTGATCTATTGATCGGCTTGATGAAAGTTTGATAAGAAATATTCATGATTACAACAGATAATATATTGAGCATTGAGCTATGAGGTTATAAAGTCTTAGTGATTACAGTTGTGCAATGCAGTCAGCTCACTTAGCACCGGTCGATGATGTGCCAGTCTTAGCACCCTCAGTGGCACCTCCAATGGCGCTAGCAACGTACTCAGCAGCATCGTTGAGAGTCTTCTTAGCAGCCTCAGCGTACTCGCCAACGGTCTCTCCGAGTGTTGGCTGAGCTGCAGCCTTACCAGACTCGTGACCAGACTGGATGGAGTCACCAAGCTGCTGGGTAGCAGACTTGGACTACTCTGGTTGCAACTCGCGCTGGGCCTTGTCGAAACCATCAGTCACAACTTCCTTAGCCTGCTGTGCAAAGGTCTTCTGGGAGTCCGGGGTAGCAGCCTCAGCGATCTTGTCGGAGAAGTTCTTTCTTGTAGCGTCAGACATTGTTGTTGGTTGTTGTAATGGATTGATAAACTGTACTGTGTTCTGCGTAACAGGGATTCAGTTGTACTGTGTTTTTAGCAAGTACTGAGCGTAGAACAATCAATCGACAGGGCACACATTGCTCCTTATATAGGCGGATACGGGCCACACCATTAGCACGTTCAACTTCATCATGGTTGCTATCCAGATCAAGCTGCCACCTTTACGATTGCTCTTTGTTTGCTCCTCGTGCTAAAATTTTGGCTTGACTGTATGACGTCATGGGTCTGGGCCCGATGGCCTCTTTGAGATGTCCTGATGTGTTGTTTCACCCGGCAAAGCTCCAGCCGATGTGTGCCGCTGAGCACGTCTGCGTAGATATCAGCACCAGCTTGTTACTATCGCGAGAGCTTAAGATTTACCGCAGCTGGTGATTGACCAGCTTCACCACGCTAATAAGTTCTCGGACAATATCAAGAACTCACAGAAGGGAACCTGAGATATTGGTGCTTCATTTTAGAGGCACTTCTCAGCTATTCACTTTGGGGTGAAAGAAGCAGTTGATCTTCCGGAGCAACACACAGATACCACCACATACCACACCGGGTTTTGACACATTTCTGGTCTGGTACCGCTATCATGCCTATACCTGTCGAAACGCCATCCAACCCCAGCCCACCGGTGGAGAGAAGACTGAGGAGAAGGAGCACGACAAACTTCAGATACATCTCCTTGGGGTAGTCGATGGGCGTGACTGACAACCAGGAAACACACAACGACGACCAACAACAGATGCCCGAGAGAAACTTGTCACCGCGTACATCTGCCACCAACGATTCCACTGTACGTTGGGAGGATGATCAGGAACGACCTAGGTGGTACCATGGTACCTTGGATGGAAATGATGATCTATTCCTCAACAGTTTACCGAGACTTACCCGCTTCACCACCACATATCGCAATGGACGCCCTTATCGCTCTCTTTTGCACATCAACAGAGAAAGACGGGACAACCTCCGCTCGAACCCAAATAACCCAACGACAGTACCACTACTCAGAGCCATCAATGCTAGATCAGTGGAGAACCTAGAGCAGGGATTGCCGTCATCGACACAACAGACATAGATCAGAGCAAGCCGTCGTCTTCAGGATACCCCATCGCACACGGTTCTTCCTTCCCTATCACCACCAGGATCTCGCCCTATCTTTACCCATGATGATTCACACTTCTGTTTGAGCTGCGACAAAGAAGGCGACTACAGATCCCTCAATGATCACTTAGACACTTTCTTGGAGCAGAGAGCCAAGATGGGCAACCTCTACGATAAGCTGACAATGTCAAACCGTGCCACCAGAAAAAAGAGACTATTCAGTGAGATGAAAGAAGATAAAGACTCTGGTGACTTTGAAAAGTTCAGATTCGCCACGATAAGGCCCATCGACAGCTCATTCCTCCAGTCAGGATGTGTGCTCAACTACGATGACATCATGTCTCTTCACATCGTCGACCACAACCACTTCAAGCACACAATACAGGGATTTTTCGAGTTTGACGACCACGCTGCGTTGAACTACTGGATCAAACTCAACACCTCTATGAAGTACACGCCCAACAACGTCACCCAGGACTCGTCCACCATTGCATTCAGAGCGGAGATTGTGGACTTTGAGACCAACGATTTGACATTCGAAGGCCCAAACAGAACATTACACAAACCTACAGAGATTGATCGCTTAACCTACGATACACTGATGGACAACTCGAGAACCATGGAGCACAAGAAGGGATTCGAGTCTAGAGTTTTGTGGTCACAGATTGAATCATGGCAGGCATTACCTCCCTTTGAAGATGTGTCCAAGGGCAACATCGTTTCCATCCTGACATGCAACGACTGTCTATCCCTCTTACAATCCAGGTATGTGCTCTTGAAATTCTATCTTCAAGGCTCAAACCATATCAACTTGGTCGCTACGTTGAATAGAAGCACTGGTGAGATGATTATGGCCAATACGAAGGAAGAGATGACTAAAGCGATGCATTTGATTGACGTTGGACGCCGAGCTCGCATTACCGGACAAAGTCGGACAATGACACTGAAACCATTGAGATCTCCATCCGCTGCTGGTAATGGATATGTAAGTAACTCAGTGAGCTTAATATGAGAATGAACAGTGATGAACTACACAACACTTTTATGGTCTTGTTACCCCACACTGTAGTGTTCCGGAATAGGAAATTGTCGCGGAACTTACCTAAGTGATTAGTAATACGATGGCGCGAAATTTTCTGGATTTGCTAGTGGGATGTCGACGAAAAGCAAAGTCACCAGCTAGACGTACATTTTGTTCTCTCCAGATCATATATTTCGACTGTAACCTCCAATATTTCCACCATGGTCAAACTCACACAGATCGAAGACGAACAAGAGGCTCTTTTCGAGCAGCAGGCTAACACCAAGGCCAACGCCCCAGTCGTTGAAGAGGATTTTGAGACTGACTCCGAGTCCGATGATGAGGACGACTTCGATGCCAACGAGACCCTTTACGAGAGAGTTGTTGCCTTGAAGGACATCGTTCCTCCAAAGCAGAGAACCTACATTGCCAACCTCGCCTCCTCCGCGTACAACACCGTGTACTCCGGTGTCTCAAAAACCGGTAACTTCACCTGGATCATCACTACTTCTGCCTTGCTCTTGGGTGTCCCATTGTCTCTTTCCATCCTTGCTGAGCAGCAGTTGATGGAGCTCGAGAAGGAGTTCAAGTTGCAGCAAGGAGCTAACGACATTCTTGCTCCAGGCACAGAGCAAGCCCCAGCCCCAGCCCCAGCCCCAGCTACTGCTTGATTGATTGACGTATGCAAAACTATTTTCCTTTTCTCATGTTGTTTCTCCGCTTATATGACACACTACACAACGGGTATCCGTTTCATGTAAATATACCTCCAATTCTATGTTTCTACTGTTTACTCTTGTTACTCGATGCTATATCATACAGCCTTCTTTGGATGTTTGATACTCAGAGCCCAGATATCCAAGTATGTTGTGATCTCGTAGATAATCTCCACAATGAACATGGAGTGTAGACCAAGACTCAATCCGAAACCGGTCCAAACAAGATGGCCTGTGATGGCTTCAGCACTGTATCCCAAGTGGCTGATGATGGTGAACAAGATCGATTCAATCAACGGGATGAAGGAGGAAGGCGTGGACATCGGGAAAGGTTGCTTGGTGAGGTGTCCAATGATGATTCTCCCCACGGTGAAAGCCATAGTCAAACCAATTGTGAGGACATATGGGAGTAGATATTCCTCCACGATAAGCGGGTTGTAGATCAACCATGCAAATGCACTAGCGTAGTAAGCAAAGAATGGTAACAGTCCCTGATAAGCTACCATGGTCTTAGCCTTGTTGTTGTAGTACACAGCAACGTTCTTTCTGGCACTCTCAATGTTGAAGTAAAGACCACATGTTCCAAAGACAGTAAACAGCGTGACCGGAGTGATATCCCACTGTTTGTTGATCCCCCAGCTAGAGAGATCCAGAGGGAAGACTACCCACTTCCACATCTCAGGGCCAAAGACACCTGTAGCAATGAACATCAAGATCACACTCAAGATTCCCTCAACAGGCCCAGAGAACTCCGACAGGAACAACTTGTGGGTGTGGTACTCCTCCCAAGTCGAGATGTAGAAGTTGGCCAATGTGCCAAACTGTGAGATGACAAGCAGCCAAGAGTACCCCATTCCAGTGACAGAGGCAACGATGATGGTGGATAGGGAAGTGTTGATAGCATCGACGCAGTGATCGAACAACTCACCAAGTGGGCCAGACTGGCCAGTACGACGAGCGTGGATACCGTCGCATGCATCGAACGTTTGGTAGAGGAAAAGACCAATTGCATAGGAGAAATACGTCCAGCGAGGTTGATCAGAGAGAAGGTAAGGGTCATAGTAGAACACAGTGAGGAGATTGATCACGATGAACACGAAGCCGAGGAGGGTGACGACATTTGGGCTGGGTTGCTCTCGATGTTAGTATACCTTGAATGTGTTGCATTGTGAACGTGAAAAGGTATAATCACACTTACGCCATCCACATAGGGAAGATCTTCTCAAACTGGACCCAGAACGGTTTCAGGATGTACTTTGTAGTGAGCGATCTGTCTTCGCTCTGGTACCTTCACGCAATGGTTAGTATCATAGCTGATGATGATGAGCCTGCTGCAATTGCACGTACTTGTACTCCTTGAGGTGAGGGAGAGATTGGTAAGGCAGGAAGAAACCCATTGTGGCAAGACTTGTGGTTTCACAGATGTCCAGTGTCCAGGTTGATGTGGTAATGAGACGACTTTACAACACACCAAATATCACTCTTGTAGTTCAAGACTGCCCATGAAGATGGTCGGATCAGGATTTTTGTTCTTTGGCCTTCCAAGTTCCGCGCCGGTTGCCGGGCCAACACGTCTATGGGCCAGGCTACATAATTTGCGATAGAGAAGAACTCACACATTCATTTACAAGTGGCCAGCATCTTGGCTATAACTGAAAGCAGCTGGTCGTTCTCACATGCGGCAGCCACACGTTCTTTATCGTTGAGCTGCTTGTTGACCTGGTTTTCACTTTGGTGCGACCCTTCCTTGAGCAGGATGGTGATTCTGTACCGTACAGGAAGGCAACGGTCCAGACGCACACGGATCCCAAGCCCGATCAGCGTTGCCAGCGAGCAGTGTGTGATGGTAGGTGTGATGCGAATGATGACCTCTGCCATCTGGTTGCGGTCTCCTGAATCGATGACCTGGATATCCTCGAGGTTAACCACCGACAACTGGCCCAGCGTGACGGGATGTTCCGGATCGGTGATGTGAGCAATCAGATCGAATATCTCCTGTGCATCAATAGGGTCTTCATATTCGTCATCACTGCTGGTCGATGAGTCTAGGTCCGGGACGGTACTGTCAGATGGCACAGCCTGTGGCTCTTTGAAGGATAGCGATAATAGACTCTCTAACTGGGCGTTCAGCTGATGATCCGTATCGCTCTTCTCGTTAGACGCACGTGTTGGCAGAGCTCGTTCGTCGATGATAGTCGGGTTGGCGTTGATGACTTCAGACATGGTATATGGAGTGGGAGTTAGGGTTGTCTTAGCGTTCTTGTTCAAAAGCTGGTCAGCTATAAGTTCTAGCTTTGCCACATCGAGTTCAGCTAAAGCATCGGAACAGTGATGTCCTGATGTTTTGGTAGTTCGCCAACCATGAGCGCTGCTAGATACGAGAAGGCCGATACTTCCCGTTATCTAAAGAGACGGACTTATTAGAATCACGACATACCACACTACCACAGACCTATGAAAACACTAGTTGTGGGTATTGGTGGAGCCTCATCAAGTGGCAAAAGTGTACGCACTACAAGCTGTCGAGACTGATCACGGATCGTGACTAACTTCACAAACCCTTCTGGAGTACAGACACTTTCGAAGCTTCTCCACCACGTCATTCAAGACTCCATACTTCTCCAGCAGGATGATTTCTATAAAGCAGATTCAGAGATACCAATAGACAAAGAAACAGGGTTACAGAACTGGGACTGTCCTGAAGCACTCAACCTGGACGCATTCATCAAGGAGGTGAAGAATCTCAAAGAAACAGGATCACCTCATCCAGACAATGTGAGACTGCGTTACACAAGCGACACAAAGGACCAGGATCTATCATCGATCTCCCCAGAAGTTATCAACTCGATCAAAGAGGGTATCGCTCCACTCCTACGAGATCTCAAGCTCATTATCGTGGATGGGTTCATGATGTTCCATGACCCAGCTATCATCCAGCTCTTCGACATCCCTATTTTTATGCATTCGTCTTACCAAACTCTGAAGACGAGAAGAGAGAATAGAGCAGGTTACCAAACGCAAGAGACTTTCTGGGTTGACCCGCCAGGTTATTTCGATAACATCGTCTACCCGTCATACGCCCAGTCACATCGCTATCTGTTCGAGAATGAAGACGTAGAGAACTCCACCATCAACCCTACAGTCCAGGCAAGTCTTCCTCGAACTATCATTGTCATCAATAATGACAATGGAGCAGAGTTACAAAAGGTTTTACATGATGCCCTCGAGGAAATCAATGCATCCCTATCAAACTTGGTACAGTCAACATGATATCCATTAGACGTTTTTCTTTAATATACAACACCACCAGCAGTATGATTGTGCTCACTTTTTGGATTTGCCCTTCTTTGGCTTCTTGGTGACGTTCTTCATCTCCTCTTCGAAAACAGCTTCGGCTGATGTCTCCTGTTTTCTCTTGTTCTTTTTGCTCTTCAGGGCAACTGTCTTTCCAGTTTGCACGGCCTTCGCTAGCGTCTTTGGATCCATCTCGATATCATCCTCATCAATCTCATCGTCCTTCGAGATGATGGCATTGATCAGCTCTCTGTGTCTCTCGTCCATCTCTCTAACAGTCTGAGCACCACCTTCGGTCAACTCAGTCTCCAACTGATCTTGAACCACAGAGAATGCTGGACCTGTCTTCTCACCGTTCATCTCTGCAACGTTCTCATCAACAAACTCTGGCATTTCCTCCTCGATGGACTTGGCCAACAACTCTCTGAAATGTGTTGAGATTTTCTTGATGATCTTGGCAAACATAGCGAGAGACTGCTTAGACTCAATACCAAACTCCTTGTGGATCGTTTCAATGCTCTTATGCTGAAGACCGATAGAGAGAAGAATAGCCTGTTGAACTGCAGTCAGCTTCACAGCCTCCATTCTACCGGAGAAGTAGAGCAAGGAGATTGGTGGAACAAGATCCAGGATAACGTGGTAGTCCAAAAGGTTCTTGGTGTAAGACTCAAGTCTCTTCAAGTCGAATGGAGAGAAAATGGAATCCAACTGTGCCTTGGTGAGCTGTGGGATCTCTCTCTCAGAGCCAACAGATGCAGCTGCCTCCATGATTCCAAGGGCCTGAGAGGCCTTGAAGTTTTGGAACTCAAAGGACAACAGGTGGAGGAATCTCTTGTGGAAATCTTTGGCAAACTCAGAGAGCCATTGGGAACCTCTGCCCTTCAAAGTGCTCAACATAACACATGTATGCTCACCGGTAAGATCGTTAGCAGTTTGACGCAAGTAAACAGGCGTGAACCCGTTTCTCTTCCAGAACTTCTGAAGAGACTCAGTCAGACCAAAGGAAACACCAAGGTAATCCAAGTGGTGAGGTGACTTCTCAGACAATTTCATGAGGAGTGGAGGGAGCGACTTAGAGTCTCTGAGCTTGATGTCATCCTTCAGCAACGATGTGTTCTCCAACTCGGAGTCGGTCACTCTCTTGACCGTGAAGTTTCTTGGCTTAGAGGACTCTGACATGTCAGCGAATTTTCCCTCGAAGTAATCTCTGAGGAGTTCCATTGCTCTGGTACCATAACCCATTCCTGCGTAGTTTGGATTTGTTGCAATTCTCACGATACGTGCTCCACTCAATCCAGCAAAGTCTTCATCCTGGAACTGCTGGGAAACCAACCATGGAATCAAGTCACCGGAAGCTCTGTTACCACGCTGCAAACTGTTACGAACACTCTCCTTGGAGATTTCACCTTCAAGTGCAATCTGGACAACACAGAGTGGCTCAGGAATTCTGTGATCCTTCTCATCGATAGGAGGCAGAAGAACAAAGAGCTCATGCGCTGGGGCATCACTCATCAGCTGGAGATCGTTAGGAGAGTTCTTGTAATGTGAAGCAACATAAAGAGCCATCATCTTGGACAAGAATGTCTCAGACACTGGGTGGTAAGAGAAAAGAGTATCACGGTTCACAACAAACAAGTTACAGCTTGCCGGACTTGGGGTTGAACCATATCTTCCCTTGGAGAGTTGCACATCAAGACACAAAAGCTTGTTCATCCACTTCTCCACAGGATCACCAGGAGCATATCTGATTGGCTCGTCAAGAGTAACCTCACGGAGAGTACGTCCAAGAACCTCACCACCAGATGTAGACTTATTGTCTCTAGAGACAATTGTGGTGTCGTCATTTCTGGCATTGGTGATGGACTGCTCACGCAGCTGCTGGATCAACTTGAGGGAGAGAGATCTACCTGTACCTTCGTAACCGTTGATAGTGGATGCCATGAAGACAAGGTATGGTCCAAGAAGCTTCTTCACCACTGGGAGAGGAATAGCGGCGGCTTCATCAATAACAACAAGTTCAGCCTGACCAAGAACGTGATGATCGGATGGGGAGATGTACTGGATGGTTTGTCTGTGCTCTCTCTTGATGTCCACTCTGACAATAGCCTTGTTGAAGTCTGGGTTTGTGGACTGGATGATATCATAGTCAAGATGTTCCTGGTATCCCAAAGCATCAAATCCCTTGAAGACGAACTCGAACAGGGTCTTCAAGTTCTCAGGAGAAGGAGATGTGACAAAGATGTTCGAATAACCATGCGACACAGCAGCAGCCATGGAAATACCGAGGGCAGCGGACTTACCTCTACCTCTACCCGCTGTCAAAGCCACCGTGGAGTTCAATGTCTTCTCTGAAATGGCATCGACGAAAGTCATGATAGCCTGAGCCTGGTTTACCGTCTTGGAGAGTCCCACGAGTGCGCCTGCTGGTTGAACATCCTCCAGCGATTCCTTCAACTCCTTCAACTCCTGAGCCTTTGGAGTCAACTCCTCGTCGTCCTTTGGTGGGAGAGGCTTGACGTTCTTACCTCCGGAAAGAGGTAAAACGTTGAGTTCATCATCAACCACAAGACAAGTCTCACAGGATCCCAAAGAGAGAATGAATCTCTCGTTGAAACGGGCGACAACATCGTTGTGCGCTTCTGTTCTGTAACGACTGTGAACATCCATGGTCATGGTGTAAAGCTGCTTCAAAGAAGTCATGGACTTCAGGAGAAGCACGACCAGACCACCACCCTCAACGGTCTCGATGGTTCTGGCGAGCAAGTTTGGAGTCACACCTTCGAAGTCCTGAAGCACACACATACCATAAGTGTTACCAAGAATCTTTTCTGTCTCTTTGTAGTAGGTGTATCTGATCTGCTGGTTGGAGATAAATGATTCGAATGGATCCAACTCGTTGGCTTCACGGATACCTCTCTTGATCTCCTTTTTGATCTTGGCCTCTCTGTTCTTTCTGTGTGAAGTGAATCCAAGAAGTTTCTCCTTGTAAGCCCAGAGGACAGACTTGTTCATCTTGAGATCAGCAGACATCATCAAATAGTGGAGGTTAGGAAGCTGATTCTTGGCCTTGTCACCAACGATGATGAAAAAGCTTCTCTGCTTCTCCTGGACACCATTTCTAATGAGAGCAGGAATTCTTGAGTCAATCGCCTTTTTACCCATGAGGAGCTGGTTTCACTATGCGATCTTAGCCAATATACAACTGCACTTAACTGTGCTAAACAGAGCCCATGCGATCTACAAATTTTTTTAACTGTAGGTCCCCTTCAAATTGAGCGCGATGAGATACAGTGCTCCATAACCTTCTGCCCCCGGAACTCGGGACTAGGAGAAGACTACCGACTTGCCGATAGAGGATAAGTCACTTTCAAGTTTTCACCCCTACATACACATCCTACCTTGTTCATAGCATTGATTCTCAAGTTCCAAAGTGTGATCAATATGAGTGGCATTTCAAAAGAATAAGAGAAAGGGTGTTTCTTATACTAAGAGGATTCTACATTTCCCAATATCGGGGGTGCCAGCTATGTTTACCTTTCTGGACCGAGTGTTTTGGTGACACAAAACCAACACAAACACTCATCAAATAACCGCCCTGACTTTCTGGGACATTATTGAGGCCAGCGGTCTGCGTCGTGATATCAACGTCGAAACCACAAACACGAGAACCACACTTACCTTGTGTCTTTGAGCTTCATCTTGTGTCCTTCCGATATCAAACAGATCACACACACAGTATGTTCCTCTCTACCTACTCTCACTTCACTAATCGCCAGGTTGGTTTGGAGTACCAACATGATGTCAACGCTAACTCACACCCTTCAAAGGCGTCACGGTTCAACCATTCGAAAACCCCACCAGCACCACCAGATAGATGACGAGTCTTGACAAACACCACTCCATCGCCAATGCTCCGGTGTCCCAGTAGGTGAAGGTGAAGTTGGCGCCCAGATCAAGCTTACAGTATAAAGTTGGCCCCCAGTTCACCTCAACGGAACAGTTGATGGCTGTCTTTGACTCACAAGGGGAACAGCAAGCTGCAAACATAACCCCACGGATAGATCGAGGGTTTGACTTGTTGGACGACGAGTGGGTCGGTTATAAGAGAAACTACTTCACGTTGGTCAGTTCTTTTGAGTTCAGCGGTACACCATTTGCAACGTTTGCACGTGAACGCTATTCCGTGTTTGTACCTCACACACAATCGTTCAAACGTATTGATCATTTTGCCTTGAGGCTTACATCGAGAAGCCATGAAGATGGCACTGCCGTACAGTTGGTTCAACATACCGCCAAGAGGGACAAAGGACCACAGTTTGCGCCACAGGACTAGGTTGTTGTTCCTGGCCACTTGCCTCCGCATGATGTCATCAAAGGTTCAGCAAATGTTCGCAATCGTGGTAAGATAGCCAAACTCTCCAAGATCTTCTTTTTCGATCGGGACTCCTCTGAACTGGAAACGTACAACACTTCTGGTTTGTGTCTGTACCCTCATCTGAAGATCTCCAAAGTTGCAAGATTCGAACGCATTCAGTTCACTTCGTCGATAAACTTCCGAAAGACTGCACCCACAACGAAAAGATACGTCTTGGTGGTGGAGCTTCTTGCCTTTACGGAGGACTCACATTACATCCCAGTTGCTTCAACTCAGACACCCCCATTGATCATTCGTGGAAGATCTCCTTCGAACTACAAACCTGTTCATCGTGGATCGAATCAGTTACATGAACTGTCCTGTGAGAAGATTTCCTATACCGATTGTCTGCAGAGTCCCACAGATCATCTTTGTGACTTCCTGACATATGAGATTTTGAAGCAGGCGACCGAAGGAGCAGAAACCAATGCCAGAGGAAGGAAGAAGAACTTCTTAAGTAAGGTATCACATTGTTCAGATATTGATATGGGTGTTATCGGGCCACAGATGCTCATCACACCAAGAAATAAGGTCATCAAGAAAAAACCCACAGGACGAAAGCAGACTGTCAAGAAGAGACCAATTGCAGGAGGAACAAGAAACAAAAGGAAGAAGCAAAGTGGGACATCACCTCAATTTGCCTTTGAAAACTTTCCCAATCAGTCTGAGACCTTAGGAGATGGCTTATATGTTGGGTTATCCTCATACTTCAACTAGGTTCTTCAAGATGACTAGTACCAACCAAACTTGATTCAGCCATTGACACCTTTGTCTAACCCAAGACCAACTAAGGGCACTGTGAAGCTGAACACTATGCTTGGTGTTTAGGATCTGGTATCACTGGAGACGTCATTCGGAACGTCTATTCTCTTTGATGGATCTACAAATCTGTTTCCATTGTTCAGAGAGTCACATATGGAGCTGCACTCGCCGCTGGAGATTTCAATGTTATGCATCGAACCAGAGTTCATGAGATTCGACCAGATGTCGTATAACTAGAACGCACAGATGACCAATCTCGGCTCCACCTTGGACCATTGCAGAGTGGATGTCGGTTAGGATAACTTTGATCCGGAACAGTCGCAATCACAAAGTTTCTTATTGAAGTACAACGGGTATGACGAATTCCCTAGCTTCACCCTGATATTTGACCAGCAAGCCATGGGTTAGTAAGGTGGAAATGTCGAAGTGACCAAAGACACCACGTTACTGAGACCCGACATACATTATATTCACACTTAAAGGAGATGAGAACAATGGAGCCAAGATTCTAGAACAGTATCAGCCCATAACCAAGTAGTAATATCTTGCAGTAGACAACTCTAGACCCCTTGAGACCAAACGGCCTAGTCTGTCATTAGTTGACGTGTCAGCAAAGGTGTCAATTTTTTAGCGGAGGTAGCCGGATACGCACTGAAAATTTACTAGCGGTACTCCGAATCTTCACCTCATCGCTTTATTCAGCGATAAACCAACCAGCCAGTTTCTACAATTCAGGCATACACAATGGAATCACAAATCACGAATTCGAGCGTGGAAGACAAACCTGTGGCTCAAGAAGTAACTACAGCCACGACAGAGGTTGTGGTGGATTCTGAATCTCCTTTTAAGGAAGGTGCAGATGAAGAGAACAACTCTACTGGAAACCTGGAGAACAGCACTGATACTCCACAACAACATGCCGAGGAGAATTCAAAGCCAGAAAACGATGTCACCCAGGCTGATGAGGACAATGCTACTGGCGAAGGCGACTTTTTGGAGAAGTTGTTAAAGAAAGCCGATGAGGTTCAAGATCAGAAATCATCGGCGACATCCACTTCAGGAAGCGACGAAGATTCGAGCGGCGCAGACAGTGACAGTGATAGCAGTGATGATAGTGAAGACAGCGATGAAGAGGATGCAGCCAAGATTGATGAAGCTGTTGGTGGGGAAGTATCCGAGGATGAAGACGAGGCTGGCCAGCCAATCAGATCTAAGAATGAAGTTGTTGATGAGCTAGCAGACGAGCTTCCAGAAGACTTCACAATTGATGAAGCAACGCCGATTCAGCACATTGGTGAGATTACTGGATTTGTGGAAAAAAGTATCATAATCAAGAGTATGACATCCGGAGAATTCAGGTTCCTCAAGGAAGGATCTGTTTTGTGTTTCGAGGACAGAACACCGCTGGGGTACTTGTTCGAGATCTTTGGTCCAGTCTCGCAACCTATCTACCGAGTCAAATACAACAAGCAAGAAGATCTGGACAAATTCAAGGACAAGAGAGAACAGAAAGTGTACTATGTGGTTCCAAAGTCCAACTTTGAATACACTGACAACATCAAGGCTATCAAGGGAAGCGACGCTAGTAATTGGAACGACGAGGAGATCCCAGAAGAGGAGCAGGAGTTCTCTGATGATGAGAAGGAGATGGAGTCCAAGAAGGCCAAGAAACAGACCAAGAAGAAATCCAAGAAGCAGGATGACGACAATACATATGTACCAAAGAGACAAGCAGCTGAACAGATTGTCCCTACATCAACAAAGAAGCCTAACTTGTCGAATAGCTGGTCACAAAGCAAACCGGTCACAGGATACCAGTCACGAACACAGAGAGACGAGCAAAGGGTAAAGAGTGAAACCACCAGACCTTCTATGCCAAACACTTTCCAGCAGCCGATGATGATGGGCGGCGTCCAGATGCCAATGATGCCTTTTGGTATGCCATAGTTCCCAATGGCCCCAATGGCTCCGATGGCCCCAATGGTCCCAGGTTTCCCCCAGTTCCCAGTACCGCAGATGATGAACTCTCCCCAAAATGGATTACAGATGCAACAGTTTTACTAGATGATGATGATGCAACAACAGCAACAACAGCAGCAGCAACAGCAGCAACCACAACAACAAAATCAGGCTGGTTTCTTCTAGCCGTACACAGGACCACGTCCACCTCCCCCATCGTCTAAATGAGCTGCTACAACATTATCAAAATGTACATCATACAATACAATGATCATAGAATACCACTCTGTAGAAGGTACTGGTGAGCTTCAGAGGCTTTCTGAAGTGCTGCTGGGGGATACCCCGCCATTTTGGCAACGTTAATAGCATACGACCTATCCGTGACACCATCTTCTAGAAGATGAGTTAGCCGAAGGGATCCATCATCGCAGACCTCAATAGCTGTTTTCTTGTAACGGAAGTGCCCATCAATACCATCGTGCTGGAGCAAGAGTTGTATCTCCTTTCCGAAATGGGTAGCAAAGATAACTCTACTCTTGTTCACATGGTGAAGGTGGGCGATAGTTGAGAATGCGAGTGCCACACCCTCTCTTCCGCTCGTACCTCTGCCGACCTCATCCAATATAGCAAGTGACTTTTCAGTGGCTCCATGTAGAATGTGGGAAACCTCCATCATCTCCACCATGAAAGTGCTCATTTGGTTCATTAGATCATCATTGAAGCCCACTCGGCTGAAGATTTTGTCCACCAGGCCAATAACCGCAGATTCAGCTGGTACGAGACAACCAATCTGTGCCAAGATCACGATAATGGCATTTTGTCTCAAGAAGGTAGACTTTCCTCCCATGTTGGGTCCCGTGATTACCCATTGCTTAGCATGCTCATCAGATAGATGACAATCATTGGGAACGAAGTTCTTGAGCTCACGCTTTAGCCCTTCCTCAACGACTATATGTCGCCCACCAACAATGGAAAGGGTGTTGTCCGTGACAAGCTTTGGGCAAACAAGCTGCTTCTCAATGGCAAGTGTAGCGAAAGAGCTGATCACATCAATGTATTCTGTGAGTTTGGAGTTTCTTCTGAGGTCGGTTCCATGTGAGTTCACCTTTTGGATAAGTTTGGACAAGACTAGGTTCTCCTCATGCCTGATCTTCAGCAATGTCTATTGAATCTTCTGGCCAGTGTTTGTCCACTGGTCGAATTCCAGTGAACGGGTGAGTTTGCCTTTGGTAGCTTGAACTTCCCGGCTTCCTGGAACCAACGATGTAAGGGAGCCAAATTCACTTCGAGCCTTGCCCTTCACAAAGACGTAAAACTCGCCTGATGTCGTCATCCTCAGCTCAACTTCCTTGAATCCTCCATTAACAACCAGCGTATTTTGCAGTTGGTTTCTTAGTGATTCTTTCTCAGCAACTAAATTGTCCAGCTCTCGATGCAAAGATGCAAGTCGCCTTGAAGAGCCACGTTTGACATGAAATGTGGGTTCTTCATCATAAAGGTCCGTGACAGAGGTGGTTCGTTTTGCGAGAATCACAGGGAAGAGGGCAACGCCTGATGCTTGCTGATCTGACTTGAGAGGCACAGCAATATTGTCTTCATCCAACACGGCGAGAATGCCGTCCACCAGCTACTTGTGACTCCTGTATTGGCCATGGAGTGTTTGCAGCGCCCTTTTAATGGTCTTTTTTTCCCTTAGATGTTCTTCGATGACTGTGAAGAGGTTGTCAGTAGCCTTCAATGAATTCACAAGCCTGATGAGATCATAAGGCGTACCTTTCTCCATCTAGAGCTTTTGAAGTATACGGGAAACATCTTGTATCTGTCCCAGAGTGGATGTAATGCGTGTGTGCAAAGTTTTGTTACTCACGAGTTCCTTAACAAGTTGCTGTCTTCGTTTGAGCTCCTTCAAGTCACGAGATGGGGCAGAGAGCCACACTGCAAGAAGACGGGACCCACCTGGTGTGATCGTACGCCGGATAGCATGCAGAAGTGAACCTTCAGCTTTGTTATTGCGAAGAGACGTATGGAGTTCAAGTGCATCACTCGTACGTGCATCAATCATAACCATGTTCTCCGGTTGCTACTGCTCAGGAAGCTGTAAGTTGACCTTTGTAGAGGGGAGATGCTCCTCAATGTACCTGAGTAAGTTTCTCAATGCAGAGGTTTCCCAGCTCGTGAGACGACCAAATGCACTTTTCCTGTGTCTTGAGCTGAACTCAAACATATGGCTGAAATCGTCCAATGTCTTGTGGTGCGTTGGTAGTCTGAAATGATTGATGAAGTAATGCTGAAATCCAGCCAGGTCACTGTACCAGCCAGGATTCTCAACAACAGACAGGAAACTATGGTCGTCGACGATGACCTCTGCTGGCTTGATCCGTGAAACAGAGGACATTAGTTCATCGAGGGTGACCTCCTGTACAAAGAGTGAACCCACAGAGATATCTGTCCAGGCCAATCCTACTTTGGTGTCCGGATCCGCCTACCTGTCGAACATAGATGAGGGAAACTTTATGGCGAGGAGGTAGTTATTTTCCTGTTGGTTCACAAATGCCTCATCAATGAGGGTACCAGCCGTCACGATACGGGTGACTCGACGGTTCATGACCCTGTTCACGGTCTCTGTAGCATCACCTTCTGCATCACATTGGTCCACGATGGCAACGCACTTGTGAAGATCCTGTACCAGCACTCGTAGATAGCGTTCGAGCTGAGACAACGGGAATCCGGACATGGGCACGGCAAAGTTCGACATGTTCTTTTGTGTGAGAGTGATATTGAGCTTCTCAGCAAACTCTGAAGCCTACTCAAAGTACAGCTCATAGAAGGCACCGACTTGAGTGAGGACCACATAGTTTGGATGATTGTCCATCACATCTCTGATGTACTGCAGCAGAGGAGGAAGAATCACATCTCGACCACCAAGTTTCAGCGTATCGGTACGGAAAGATGCCTCAGTTGTGTCCACTTTATTCAATTTCTTCAATGCTGATGTCTTGAGTTTGGTAATGGATGGCTTTGGTGTAATGGGCGAGGATTCAGCTGGCAGGCTGCTGATGTTGGTGGTGATATATCTGTATATGCATCTCTGTCGGCTTAGCTGATACCTTGATATTCGTCTGAACATAAGCATCATGGGTTTGAGTGTTCTAACAAGCTGATAACGCGGATGGATCATACGTAGCGTGTTTAACAATATACAGATCGTAGCCGATAGTACTGTTGTTGAGGGGACTTTTTTTTTTTTTTTTTTTCCTTCTTCCTTTACTAGACTCTACTAGTCCACCGGTAACTACGTCTGTGCAATAGAACCTTGAAACCTTTCTATATTATTGGGGTCATTCTAGGCTCCTTAATTCAAATATCCCTTACATCCCTGGGCACCACAAAGACAGCGGATTCTCTCCTCGTTGTTGGTCTCCCTCTCAAACTTGTAGTCGTAGGTCAGCTCCTCGTTAGCAGCAATGTCTCGAAGCGCATAGATGACGATATGCTTTTGCCCTTCCACCTTGATGATCTTTGCCGTACAGCTAGGAACACAGCAATGGTTGATGAATCTGGCAATTCCACCTTTCTTCGTGGCATCAATGACAGTATTCTCATCAACCCTGAACAAGTAAGATGAGCCAATTCCGGACTTGAGGTAGGCCTTCTCACGGACTTCTGCCACTTGTTGTCTGATTCTCTCTCCAACATATTCGATAATCATCTCGCCACCAGCAATCGGTTCCAATGCATACAGACCCCAATCATGGATTGCAGAGCGAGCAAACGAAACAGGCTTCCTTCTCGTGTTCAGCTGGTTCAGAGCTGCACTGTCACTCGATTCTGAATTGAATGTACTCACCTCATACACCAGTCTTCTGTTATTGGCTCTGTTCACACGGGAACTGAGTGATTTCGCAGCATCAGTGTCGTCATGTTCTTTGATCGTGGTAAGTGGATCGTGTACCTTGCGGCGGTGAGGAAGATACTCCACCTTCATGGCATCCGCAATCTTCGTGTAACCTTGTGAGCGATGAGACCCTGTAGAGCTTTGAAGATTTTCCGGCAAGCTTTCTTCTGAGCTTGAATGGATGTGTGAAAGTTCTTTCCAAGCCCAATAATCAAGATCAAGAATCGTACTGCCGACAGTTTCCTCATGGTGAAGGACGTCTTTGAGAAGCTCCAGATCCTCGCTATCCTTGACAACGTTTTTCAGATCAGAGAGAGTCAAGACAGCAGATGTATCATCTTCATATACCTTGATAGGGTGTTCGGTCGATGTAGGACAGTGTAAGCTATCAAGCTCTAGATGGTCATCAAGCGCAGTATCCTCGAGCCCATTCTCATCAACTGGAGCGACTGCTTGATTGTCTGCGTTTTCCATAACTGCATCTGTATCTTTAGAAGCCTCTTCAGCTGCTTCGGTGTCCATGTTGTTCGACTCAGTGTCACTTGTATCTTCAACCGCATCAGTTTCTACCTCGTCATCGGATGAAGATGAATCCACATTGCCCGGTTCTGTTTTGAGCTTCTTCTTCGGTGGTTGTTCGGTATTATCAGTCTCAGGGTATTGTCTTGAGTTCCCAGAGGCGTCAAGCTTACTTGCATCGAAAACTTCATCTTCACTGTCTTCCTGATCACTATTTTGCTCGAAGTTGAGGCCATAGTTCATAGGAAGGATGTCTGACTTTTTGAGGCCCTATGAGAACTTGGATGTCCCATTCTTCTTTCTGAACGTTGGAAGCTAGGTACCTTGAAGCTGATCCCTTGAAAAGTTAACGCTCTTCGTTGAGCTCAGCACATCAGACTTCTTAACAATCACAGTTGGCTTGATAGCTGGAAGTGGTGCAGTTGTTTGCAGCTTTTCACGAAGTTGAGGGTAACGATCTGGATTCAGCATATCGAAAATAACGGGCTTTATGAGTTTCTCCTTGATGTCCTTGCGCAGTGCATTCCCAAACTCTCGATTCAAAATATGACTTGCCTCTTCGAAGACATCACGTACTAGCGACGGCATACTTTCATGACCGGTGTCTTTATTTGGAGATGGGTCATTCAGTGACATAACCATACGCACTCCAACCACTTTCTTGGTGTTCTGTTCCGAAATCAAAGTTTGAGCGTCTCGTCTGGTATCGAATATGATATGGAAACCTTTGTCAGATTTCTCCACAGTCTTATAGTTGTAACGAGCGTAAGCACGCTTGATATCAGCAACTTCAAGCTTGTTTGCAATGTGTAAGGAGTCAATGAAGACGTGCAAATGGGGAAGGAACGAGGCATAGGGTTTTGCACGAGTATACAACGGGCGTCCAGTCTCAGTGACCTTCTGGTTTGTGGTACCTCCACGGGTGTATAGAGGACGGCCAGACTCTGTAGTGGTGACTCCAGGATGGGTTGGATTAGACCTCTTCGGTGGTGGGACCTTCGGGACTTTGAGCTTGGTCATAGTGGAGATCAGTTTCGGTAGTTGACCTGTGGAGAGCACAGCTGATATGTGTTTACCCTCGATTGTACTATTGTTGAGTTCCTTAGCAGCGGCGATTGCGGCTTTGTTAGCCTTAGTGAAGGAGCTCCCACCAAACTTGACCCTCAGTAAACCAAGAAACACCTGTGAGCCCGGATCCAATATACGCTCATGAGCCTCGAGTTGCCCAAACTTCTCCAGCTTGTTTCGAAGGTAGATCTCGTTCCATGTGTTTGGAAGGCCAGATATGATGATTTCAGAGGGGGGAGCCGGTCCTAATGAGTGCTTGTCATAATGGAAAGGCGGGATTGGAAGTGCTTTGAACGGTATACGTTTGCCTTCAGTGTTCTTCTTCTTCTGGTCTCTTGGGTCGGCTCCAGAACCTTCCTTCTTCGGAAGCTTTGGAGGCTTATCATAGAGTGAAATCGATCGATGGTTGACGAACTCGCCATTCACCAAGTAATGCATTTGGCGCTTTGCTTCATCTGTCAGTGCAGGATACGACCAGTTCTTTTCCTTCTTCTGTGTGACTGTCGAGGTTGATGTTGTAGATGTAGAACCTGGCAAAGACGCAGAATTGCTGACTGTTGTCGTGGTAATGATGGTGGTGGTGGTGGAAGCGTACCCTGAAGTGGCCACTGCAGAGTAGGACGACGATGGGGGAGTAGTGTGCTCTGGTACCGGGAGTGGTGACTTGGTCTCCAACGGTGTCTCTGGGGTAAGAGAAGACAGATCTCGAGCCTTCTAGGTGCTCACCTATTCTTTCTCCTTGACGGTTCTGTCCGACGGTTGGGAGCGTCGCGTTGAATCAGATGCATGCGAACTCTGCGGAGATGGTTTGTAAACATCACGTTGTGGGTGTGGCTTTGAGTAGGACCGAGATCTCTGCTGAAAGTAGCGGTCTCTGCTGGCAGTTGCTAGAGGTGGGCCTCTCGAATTAGGATAAGAGGAGCGGTGAGATGGTGAGTATGGCAACCTCGATGAGTCCGTATCAGCTCGTCCTCGAAGGGCTCGCTCAGCATCTCTTGAGGAGCGATAGACTTTCTCGCCTTCACCTGGAACGTATGACCGATATCCAGCCATCAGTAATCTTTTCGTATTACCTGGTTCAAAACTCGGCAGGGGGTAGTGATGACGCGGTGCACGTAAGTTGTTGCCAAGGTTGGAGTCGTTGTTGTTGTTGATCATCCGCTCTTGAACAATTCTACGTTTACGGTTGTGCGCGCGTAGTTGGAGATGTCGCGCGTAGCTCCAGTAGTACGTGACAGCTCCACTCCAACGACGGCAAAGACAACGTCAAGCCATCAAGTTCCATTGGAAAGTGACTTTCATATTACCCTGTACAGGCATCATGAACTCTCTGCATGTCGAAACAGCGCTTCGTGACGTTATACCCACGCTCGCTGGGGCTATACCAGACAAACTGAAGACCCTCACCGACAGGTATTACGCTTCCTCCAGACAAAAGGTTGTCCTCAAGCAGCAAGAAGAGATAGCCAGATATCACGTCTGTGCAGTAGTGGCAGTTAATTCACTGAGATCACAATTGTCATTGGAAACGCCATCCCTACGGAATGTCCCCTTACCAGAACAAACAACAAGATAGCTGGTGGACCTGTTTACACAGCAAATCACAGGATCAAGCACTTCAACAACCCCTATGAACTCACCAACAAAAAGACAGAGATAGGACCTAACAACACCGGGGAGTCATAAAAGGCTCAGACAATCACCACTGAAGAATCAATCTACAATGAAAGCAGCCCGTGTCAAGACTCCCCTGCTCAAACAGCTTGAAAAGGCATCAGAAGGGCATGCTACGCCTTTGACATCTCCTTCCAAATCAGCCACCCGAAACCAAGCTTCAGAAGACCAGCTTGCACTGATCTACACATCACCAGAGAAGAGATCAACAAGCCTTTCTTCAAGAGACATCACTGCTCTGTGCAACAAGTTCCAGATCGACAAGCAGACTACACGGAACATCATTGAAACATTTCAGAGTTACCACAAGAAGGTTAAAAATCAATGGGTGCTTGTCTGTGGAGTGATCCTGAACTGTTACTTCGTCATACATAACAAAGAGCTTCAGGAGCAGATTGGTTCGAAAGCTGCTACATTGAAGACGATGTTCAACCTACAGGGTGGTGGACTCATGCAGTCCGATGTGAACTCCAGTGTATCTGTTGTCAGTGACTTGATACAATACAGCAGATGGTTCAAGAAGCTCAAACTGAGGCATTCTGCCATTGAAGAGAGCCCTGATATAGGGTACATGAACTCGATGGTTACACGCTCAGTACGCTTCAACTCACAAGCTTCGAAAAGGGATTTCCAAGAGTGGAAGATTATGGTCCTGGATGGGTTTCGAACATGAATCCATGATCCATGTTAGTGCACACCATCAAGCATTTAATAAATGGACGTCCTGAACACGATGGATCTCGATTGTACGTAGCGCAGTGAGTTGTGGTCCCTACCATCGGTGTTGATCGGGGGAGAAAAAAAAGCCATAGACATCGCTTGAGTGTACACTAAAGAAGTAGTACGCCACATCCAGAACGACTCAGAACTCACTTTCAGCATCATTATCCCCAAAATGAGTGTGAAGAGAACACTATCATCCGAGGGTGGTATCTCCCCTGTGAGGTCAGCCAAGAAGATGGCTACCGAAGATCTCCTCTACTCCGATGAGGTCATGGACGACAATAACGATATCGTAGTGGAGGATGAGGTTGTCGAAGCAAATGGCTTCAACCATCAATCAGATTTCAATCCAATATCCACTCTTGTCACAGACTCTGCATTGAATGGTAAATGGGCAGAAACGATCAACAGAGTGGTCAAGTCCGTTGTGTCAATTCATTTCGCACAAACAGCCAACTTCGACTGTGATGGAGCATTGGTCAGTGAAGCTACTGGTTTTGTTGTCGATGCTCAGCGCGGAATCATCCTCACCAACAGACACGTTGTGGGAGCAGGTCCGTTTTGGGGTTATGCTGTCTTTGATAACCACGAAGAGAGTGTCGTGAAGCCCATCTACAGAGATCCCGTTCATGATTTCGGGTTTTTGAAATTCGACCCTAAGGACATCAAGTACATGGAGGTTCAGGCTTTGGAGCTGAGACCAGATCTCGCCCAGGTGGGATGTGAGATCAGAGTTGTTGGTAACGATAACGGAGAGAAACTCTCAATCCTTTCCGGATTCATTTCCAGACTTGATCGCAATGCTCCTGAGTATGGTGGGCTCACATACAATGATTTTAACACCGAGTATATCCAGGCCGCTGCAAGTGCCTCCGGTGGTTCTAGTGGATCTCCCGTTGTGAATGCTGATGGATATGCGGTTGCATTACAAGCAGGTGGCTCTACTGAGGCTTCCACAGACTTCTTCCTACCGCTGTACCGTGTCTCCAGGGCGTTGACTTGTATTCAAAATGACTTGCCAGTGACAAGAGGTACCATCCAGGTTCAATGGATACTGAGACCGTTCGATGAGTGTCGCAGATTGGGTCTTTCTGAGGCTGCCGAGAAGAGAGCCCGTGACGCATTCCCCAAGTGCATAGGTTTACTTGTCGCCGAAGTCATCTTACCCGAGGGACCAGCAGACCAGAAGATAGAAGAAGGTGATACATTGATATCGATCAACGGAAAGCAGATCGTGACATTCATAACTGTTGATGAGATTCTTGATGAATCGATCGGAAGTTCTGTGGAGATCGTACTCCAGAGAGGAGGGGAATATATCACTGTTGCTTGTGAAGTTGGCGATCTGCATGCTATCACACCGAACAGATACCTCGAGGTTGGTGGCGCCACCTTCAATGACATGAGTTACCAGATGGCAAGAATCTACGCCATTCCAGTGAAAGGCGTGTTCATCAACTAGGCTACAGGATCATTCTATCTTAGCAGAGATGACACTATGGGATGGGTATTGGATACGATCAACGATGTGGACGTTGCAAACTTGGATGAGCTCATCAACGTGATGAAACAAATCCCAGATAAGTCGCGTGTTGCGATCTCATATCGACACATTACTGACTTACACTCTCCAAATGTGGCCACCATGTATATGGAACGTCATTGGTGCTCTTCTTTCAGACTAGCCATCAGAAACGACAAAACAGGATTTTGGGATTTCGAAGATCTTGGTGATGCACTCCCTCCCATCAAGCCGGAAAGAAAGTCTGTGAAGTTCGTGGATATACCGTCTGAGCATGAATGTTTATCAAAGTTGAGCAGATCGTTTTTGCTCGTCACCACTTACATCCACGTTCCCATCGACTCGTTCCCAGCGATAAGAAAGAAAGGATATGGAGTGGTCATAGACGCAGAAAAGGGTTACCTTTTGGTTTCACGCATCATTGTTCCACACGACTGCTTGGACATTGAGATCACTGTTGCCGATTCACACATTATCCCTGGGAATGTTGAGTTCTTGCATCCTACACAGAACTTCGCCATTGTGAAGTATGATCCATCACTGATTGATGGGGATGTTACTACACCTGTTTTCAGCAAGACTCCTCTAAGAAGAGGAGACAAGTGTACATTCATTGGATTCAACTACAATTTCAGAGTTGTCACTACAGAGACCACAGTGTCGGATATCGCTACAATCAACGTCCCGAGAAATTTGACTTCACCTCGTTATAGAGGTACGAACATTGAGACGGTATCCATCACCAGTACTCTGAGTAATGACTGTGGTTCTGGTGTCCTTGCTGATACGGACGGTACAATCAGAGCGTTTTGGATGTCTTTCCTTGGAGGAACCAACAAGGACAGTGATACCGTCTACAAGATGGGCATCGATGTCACTGAGTTACAGAACCTTGTAACCGCTTTCCAAACTAAGCAAATCCCAGACGTCAAGATTGTGGACTCAGAATTTTATTCAATGTCGCTTGATCAAGCCCGTATCTTAGGTGTTTCAGACGAGTGGATTAAGAAGGTGGAAGACTCAAACAAGGACAGAATGCAGTTTATGGCTGTTGCAAGATCTGCCGTTCCAGACGACCAACATCAGCCAGAGCTCCAGCCCGGTGACATTATACTATCCATCAATGACAAGCTCGTCTACAATACTGCTGACATCCGCTCTTTCGAGGATACCGAAGTACTCAACTTCCGCATTGTTAGAAGAAAGAAGGAGGTATGTGTTAAGGTTCCAAGAGTGTCCATTAAGACCACCGATCACGTGGTGATCTGGAGTGGAATGACAATCCAAGCTCCACACCATGCTATTCGTCAGTCCATGGTGAACTTGCCAAGTCATGTTTACGTCACAGGAAGAGCTAGAGGTTCACCTGCTGCTGCATTCGGTATCAGTGCAACCAACTTCATCACCCACGTCAATGGAAGGGCCACGCCTACGCTGAACGACTTCATCAAGGTTGCGAGAAGTATTGGCGACGAGACATACTGTAAAATCAGACTTGTCTCCTTCGACAATGTGCCCTTTGCAATCTCAATCAAGACTAACTATCACTACTTCCCAACTGGTGAGTTGAAAAAGGACGAGATCACAGGGAAGTGGGTTGACATTGAGTACGACGAAAAGAACGCTGAAAGTAAAGTGAAGCAGATTTGAGAATTCAAACTTCAATATATGAAATGTTCCAGCTATGTACATGAATGAATTTGACCTCTTCTTCTTTTAGTGGTATGGAAGGAGCTTAGACAGTCTCTTCGTTTGGTCCTTGGTACTCATAGCCTTCTTACCATCACCTCTTAGGGTGGAAGTACTCCAACCGGCATTCCCGTGGTTTCTTGCAGCCTGTGCTCTCTTGAAACCGGTAGCTGTTTTTCTCCATCTCTTAGCGGCACCTTTATGTGATTTCATCAGCGTTCTGACGAGTGTGGTGGATGGTGTAGAGACGAAAGCGTGTTGTGACAGCATAGGTGATAATGTTTGTAGCGCGTGGCGAACTCCGATGAATTTGAACATGTTGGAATATAAGTGGACAACAGCGAACTGGTGAGTTACGAGTTGAGATGAATTCCACATACGAGACGTCTTTTGAAGTGATATGTCCAAGTTGTTGTGCGTGTGTTTTTTTTTTTCGTCATCGCTTCAGTGAAATGGTACAGACACGACTCCGTCGCTTACTACTAGTCTGCCCCAGCTGAGCACATCTCTCCAGCTTTGAATATCAATCAATTGGAACCTGAATCTGAATCGGAGGAATAACCCAGTAGCACCAGACTGCTCTTATTTGTCTCTTCATTGGACTTTGGCTACTATACCGGGATGTTTTTCCTTCTTACAGCCACCCTAGCCTTCCGTACAACCTCGACCTTCGTTTGAGGGGAGTTTTGGGCTGCAGCCCGTGAATGAGTCTTCTTCAATCTTCAAGAAGGTATGTTAGTGTTTGTTGCTTTCAGGTTGATCTTGTGTTTCCTCCTTTCTGCGATGCAGTGTACTTACTTCTCAAACTTGACAAGCTCCTCCTCCGCCAATCTCTTTCTCGCCTACTCCTGTCTATCTTCCTTCGCCCTAACATCGTTATAGAACTTGAACTCCCTTTCATCTATCTTGTGGGGCTGGTTGCGACTTTTAATCTTCTCTTGGTATTCTTTTTCCTTCTTCATATGGTTCAACTTCATCTGTTCAAATAGCGAGGGACATTCCTTCGATTCGAGATCTTGTTGGTGAGAAGCTCGTGCGTCTTCCTCTTTGTCCTTCAAGCCTTTCAGGTCACTCGTACCCGCCGGAACGAACCTGGACATCTTCAGAGGTCAGTAAGATTGGTTATAATTAGTATATTCCTGCACGATACACGCGCTACTAAGGTCAAGAGCACAATTGTGTATGCACTAGTATTCGACCTAGAGTGTAAGTGGGCAAAGTATATTAGGGAGGATTGGCTATCGAAATTTGTAGAGGTTTTGTGCATAAAATATGCAAGTTCTCGTCCGTAAAAGGAAACTCCGCTTTCGCGAGCGGAGTTCGAGCTTCGTGAACAGCTTCCCGTACGAAAATTTCGTATGGCAAACTCCTTCCCTCTTAGGAAAGAGGAATGGGCAGTTGTCATGGAGACGAAAGTTTGTTTATATCTGCCCACTATCCCGCGACCCCACGACTTGTTCACACTCGGCTTACTATAAATATGAGATCACCCCCCTCTCCTCTCTTATAGGCGCCACCCATGTTTACTTCCCGCCCCTCACACTGAACTTCGATCACGATGCCAGGAGCATTTAGGGGGTTCGTTACCGTTGACCCTAGCGGAAAGAGATCGAAGCCGAAAGCCATCTCAAGCACACCATCATCAACTCTTACAACCGGTATTCCCCCCCTCTCTCTGAACTCTACTCCATCTCGAGCACCCCTCTCTGATCTCAATTCCAACGGATTTAGGAGGGTTAGCCCCGGTCCACTTCATCATCAATCCAACGTCAATTTGCTCCACACCCCAACTCCAGGTATTCCAAGCTTATCATCCAATTGTGTGCTATCTCAGGTTTTCCCAGGGAGTGTCGTGTCACCAGTGATTTCCCAGACATCATTCCAGTCCACTCCTTGCAGCCGCTCTTCCTTCAATGCTTCCCAAAGAAGCACCCCATCGGCACATGTACCTTCTTTGCCTTTTTAGTCTGCTTCCTCATCTACGCTCTCATCTGTCGGTCTATCTGCCAATGCTTCAGAGATCGTCTACCCTTCCCTTTCGCCAAACCAGGCAAGCAACCGAGCCCCCAGTCTATCGCTCAACCCGTCCACTCCCTCCTCCAGATTGTCCTCTAACAGATCAGTTTCAGCAAGAGCATCTAAGCAATCTAACCAGGGCAGCAGCGGAAAAGTATCCAAACGTCAGGTTCAAAGAAAGAACTTTTCCTTCTACACGGAGAACAGACTGAGAAGTTCGGAGCTGCTCTTTGTACTGGAAGCACTTGTGGTGGCGAACCCCTTCAAAAGCATTAATCAAAGAGGTTACTAGGGAAAATGCTTTACAAGGGTGAGCAACTTACATCAGCTGGTATACAACAGCAATGGCCAGAATCCGAAATTGACAGGAAGGCATTTGAGTGATACCGTGAGAGATCTGTTCAAACGATACATAAAAGAGGATCCCACCACAATCCACCCAGAATTTGTGAGTGGAGAGAATGAGATACCCTCTAAGATCAAAGGTGCAATTCTTCAACTTTACAAACAAAAGACCAGAACAGACAACTACGTGAGGAATGGTGAAATGAAAAGGGCTGGATTGCCAGTTGCGCTCATCGGTTACCATGGAACAATATCAAGCAAAAATGAAAGAGTCAAGTTTATGGAAATGGTCAAGAGAGCAACATCGTCGGTGACTTTACTGAACGCCAATTGTGTTCCAAACATCGACCAAGATTCCGAAATGCTCACGGATCAAGCAGGCGATGTAACCGATGACTCAACAGGGTACCACAGCAGTGTTACGCCAGCTTCCAATGTTTTGTTTGACTTCACAGAGAACGACTTTTAGAGATACCTTGAGAAAACGAAAGACTATGACTTGAGTGAATTGGAGCTGCAGAAGATAAGACGTCATCTGAAGGAAGTGATGATACGACACAAAATAAAGGAAATCAACGCTGCACTGCAAAAAACGTTCGATCATGGAGTCCTGAATGAAACTGTTTCAACAGAGAGTAACTGCTTAACAGACGACGATGACATTCATCATGACACGGCACCGGAAATCTTTGGACAACTAAAAGTACAGATGCAGTAGTTGGAAGATCGTGAACAAGCTTCTACCTCTCAGCTTGAGTTCAAAATGGAAGCACTTACTACAGCAGTGAACGATCTTAAAAGAATGTTGGTTTGATCTGGGGGTTAGGTGATTGTAATACATAGTTCTTGTTACGTATTTAGTTCATCGTCATCTCCTATCTGTAAGTTTCCTTCAATGTTCTCGAGTGCCTTATGAAGTGCCTCTGCTAACTCCACTGCAGTGAATGGTTTGTGGAAGCTATGACTACCAGGGAGAGGTGAAGTACCAGGTTGGTAGGCGTCTGGTGACCGCTGGATGGTATACTGCCCTTCAGGTGGCTTCTCAAATTCTGTAGGATGAACAGCAATGGTGGACCGTGGTCTCAATTCGGTACAATTGGTTCTCAAGTCGATGTTAGTCAGATACTCAAGTAACCTGGTGAGTTTGTTCGCCTCTCCGGAATCCACATCAGTCCACTCAAAGTAGTCAGAAGTCTGGTTGGACGACTTCAATGCCCGCTTCATGTTGCTGAGGAATACACCAACGTTGTATCTCATTGAAACTCTGCTTTGAAATGCTTTGTTAAATGGTCTGTGGAATACAAACGGTAGAAGCATCTTGTAGTTTCCAAAAAGCCACTCCACGACGATTCTCAATCTTGACCAGCTCAGATTCCCTATAATTCGGGAATCCAGTTCCATAAGATCTTTCACACCGTGTTGCTCCATGAGTTTGCGCTTAAAGAACTCCGGTGATTCCTCCAATGCTCTCTTGATGATATCATCTTGAGCCGTGCCCACCGTATCCGCATGGTTGTTGTGATCAAGGTTTTCCGTAGAAATTGCATTCAATAATGGTTCATAAGCCTCAGGGAGAGACTTCAAAAGACCAGTAATCAAATCTGCCATTTCGGTGATAGTCTGTTGCTCTTGATCTTCCTCGATGAGATTGTTAACATCATCTAAGATGTCATTGAGTATCCGGCTTTGATGTTCCTTCTGGGTGGTTGTGCGAAACGTTGCTTGAAGTCTGGGATGCAAGTTGGAGTACCCTTTGTCACCATACAGTCGGGCTACCGAATCCCCCAATGTGAGGTCAATCAACTCCAGCAGCTTCGATTCCCTTAGCATTCTAGTGTCATGTGTGTTTCCTTGAAAGGCCTGAGAGACGGAGAGTGTGAAACCACTGGGAAGGATTACTCCTTGATAGCGGTAACAATGATCTTGTTTACCGCCATTGTAAAGGTCTTCATCCGTTCCCAATCCACCTTCTGGATGACAGATAGGCTACCCTGAGCCATCAATAAATCCGATTATGTCGTTCCCTTCAAAATCTTGAATATCGGGATTCTTTGCTTTGCCCTTTGCCTCCACGGCCTCCTTATAGCGCTCAACCAAGTCGGGCTTCAGCAAGGAGTCATCGAAGAAGACTTTGCGACTGGTTTTGATGAAAAGGTATTGCGTCATCAGATTTGTAGAAGTCACCAATGTCGATTCGTCAATCTCCAGTACATCAGCTAACTCAGAGTTAGTGGCAACTGAACCATATCTCCTGATGGTACACACCATTTGTTAGTATGACTTTTCTCTTCGGTATCTGTCTTCAGTGGGACGTAGAAAGATCACTCACGCATAAATGATGGCCCAAGCTTCGAAGTTCGTCAAACTGTAGTGTCTGTTAGAACGGATGATTTCCGGAAAGATAAATAATCCAGCTATAAGAAAGAGATCCTGCAAGGAGTCGAGGCGAAACCGTTCTCGAAACTCCTCCTCGTTCATGAGTTCAATTTTTTTTGTGAGCCCACCTCTTCGGTTGAGCGAGACGCTCGATCTTGGTTGGCGATTTGGATGTTTCATGCTCTGGAGTTCTTTGATATCTTTTTCAAAGTCATTCAAAATTGCTTCGCTCTGCAAGTCGGTCAGTGGGACGACATCTTCATAGATCCTCATCAGCTGAGACACCTTCCGCCTCTATGCCTTCACCCCCTCAAGCTCCTCGATGTCTTTTTTGATAGAAGATAGTGCTTCTTCCAGAAAGTCAGCTATGATATTCAGCTTATAATCAGCTGCACTGCAATGAGATTCCTCAACACCACGCTGATGAAATTCCTAGCTCGACATTGAAGCGGGATCAAGTGCAATAGATTGGGGTTGAAAGTTGAAAGAGACAGTTTCCAAGGTTGAAGGCTCTGTAGCTGGCCAATCGATATTAGTGGATGGCAAGGGTTTGAAATACTAGCACTTGGATTTTTTGGTACCCCGTTTGTTTGTTAGTTTCTGTTTACTGTAGCCCCACTGATTTCAATGGTGTTCAGGTTTTTACTGCCTCTCAGGACGCACGAAACCTTTCGTCTTTTCGTAGTAGCCAAATCAGCCCTAATAGGCAACTCATACAAAGGTCGCGCTTTTTCCTTCTTTGGAAGGTTATGCAACTACAAAACCAGCACGAATTTCGATAGCCAATCCTCCCTATTGGATTATTTTTGAGCCAAATTTTAGTTCGCGTAGGAGTGCACTAGTGACTAGTGTACCAATCCATCAATTACAAGCACAACAATGTCATAATCTAGTGTTAAAAACAGCAACAACTATGACGAAGAAAAGGGTGTATTCTCGATCTGTAATGTTTCATTCATATGACATAATACATATATAAAGTATATTTATATCCTCTTACATACGGGGTAGTTCTCGTCAAATTACTGATCGAATGCAAATGTTCATAATTTTGAAAATTTCCGCGAAGTTCTACAAGTTCAATACTAATCAATTACTAAATTAGAGCGCGCAGTGCGCACTAGTTATAGTACCAGCGCGCCGGAACATGAATGTAAATCGATCAAGAGATCCGAGACAAGAGTGTTGTACTGTGCACATATTATAAACTGCGTCATGGACCCAGTGCAATAGGCTAGACTGCAAGACCTGCAAAACTTCTCTCCATTTCAATGAGTCTAACCTATCTTCGACGCATCATATCTTCTCTTGCCGTCTTGAAAGTCTTGATATCCAACCCTATATCACTGCAGACACCTTGGTTGAGATCGAAAACACGATTGCATATCCTGACGTCCCGGATAAACTGCAAAGCAAGGTCCAAAGAAGCAGCATGAAGAGACTCCTTGTTCCATAGTGTTCTATTGAAGCGAACTGGATGACAATCATTCGAAGAAGCCTCGAAATCCACCGAGGAGAGAATTTGATCGTGCCGTCTAACTTCTTCCTTATTGTCCTCATCTTCAGTTGATGCATCTGATCCAATTATCAGCAGAAGGAACCCTGGACTTGCAAAATTTACATCAGTGGGAACCAATCTCCCATCAGAGCGATTCATTGGAGCACGATTTTTCCAGATACCATGACTTCCCATGTCTCTCATTACCGGATAGCGGAACTGAACACATAAATCTCCTGTGGGTGGGGAGCGGAGTATCCTTTCAGGCTCAACAATAAAAAACAAGGGATCAAACGTCAGACTTGGCTTCTCGCACAGGCCAACTCCGTTCAGGGTGTCAGAAGAGTGGGTGAAACCACGACGTGTTACGGTCTGAATAACAGAAGTCAGATCAGGGAGCTCATCAAAAAGGATCATCTTCAACAGATATTGTAGGTCCTGGGAAATGAATTCTTCTGAATGCGTGAATGTTCTGGGATTGTGATCAACTATGTGCTGGTTCTGTTCATCTGATTTGGCCAACTCTGATGACACTCCATCTTCGCCATCATCGTGAGACAAGTTGGACAGAAACATGTGATGGTTGAAGATGGCTTGTGAAAGTTCATCAAGGTCTTCTTTGGGCTATACAGTGACGTTCTCCTGGTGCGTACGACCCTAGATTGCAGGTTGTTTGTAGGCCAGTGTGTGGTTTTGTAAAGAAGCTGTTATAGACTAATCTGGGGTGTTTGCGGCTGGGACATCGAGGTGTCTTTTGACCATCCATATGCGTATATGAGCAAGTGCATTTAGTTCTGTTGCTGCACCAAGGATATGTATGTTTTTTGAAACTCTCCCTTTCGTTGGGAGTACCGTGTCCTGTAATGTCTCATAGAGACTGCGAAGATCTGTACACGGTACGTTGTGTTCAATACCCAAATTCAACATCTGTCTGATGTTTACAAACTGGTAGACAGCAGAGTATTGGATGGACTCTGGGACTCTGTGGATGACACGCGACTTTGCCCAACTGTACAGTAGTTTTGGACTCACAAAACCACCTCTATCTTGAACAAAAGATCGTGTGCTTGCTCCACATGTAGTACCGAGAACATCAATGACTTCACGAATGACCCTGAGGAGTACCTGGTAATGAGTTCTAGATACGGAAGAAACTCTAGCTGACACACCTGTGAAGTCCTTTTCTGCGATTACTTCTTTGGAGAGTCTCATGATTGACCGATGTTCAAAAGGGGCATGTGCTATAGCATACTGATCCAATATCGATTCGATTGCATTTCGCCACACCCTGATATTTCTTTGCACATGAGCAGATGAACTCATGAGTGGACAATGATCTGGAACCTCGAAACAGATGGAGTTGTTCCAGGGCAATGCAAAGTATTGGGAGAGGAGTTCAATCACTGGATGTTGACGCAAAGCGAATATGTCGTGTTTAGTTGAAGCTGATAAGTCACCACTGTACCCAACACTTAAACGTTTCTAGCACATCAGCTGACTTCGATAAACACGCATCTTCTTGCAGTTGGAATTCACTCTCACCTCAAATCCTTCACAGAAGATAGAATAAGGTTTGCCCACACGGCCGTTGTCGAGATAGAAACGTTCAAAAAGCACGCCAGTTCTAGCGTCGAACAACACAAGTGTCTCTGAGCCGATAAATGGAGTCAAGCGGGTAAATAGTTCAACGTACACTCTCAAGCTTGGTGCAACCAACATCACAATATCGAACTATCTTCCTCTAAGTGGGCATCCCTTGAACTCACCAATAGATTTGAAGATGGTGACGTTGTCTTGTGTGACGATGTCTTCCTTCTCGAAGGGGGACCAAAGCCAGCGGTATGAACTGCCAAAAGCAGAGGAGACCACTGTTACGTCATGCCGTTGCAGAGCAGAGGAGAAAACGTGAGAAAGAAGTAGTGCCGAAGAAGTGTCCCCAACTGATAAGAATCCTTAGTATCGAGATGAAGAAGAAGAAGCAGAATAAGACGAGTTCTCTTGAGTGGGGTATTGTGGGACATACTGATGAGCAGCTTTAACATTGTGTAATGTTGAACACTAAACGTTTCGGATCACAGTCACTATAATGGGCATCTAGTGTGTGAATGCTAGCGCCATCTGTTGAGATTGTGCTCCAGCTGGAAGTACATTTATTTTCAGTGCAGTGGATGTTCGAGGACACAAAGGTAGGGACAAAACCACAAACCGGGGTGGAAAAAGAAAAGAAGATAAAACCCCACACAAACAAGATCAAGGTTCATCGGTATCAGTCAATGTGAATTCTTCAACTGTTAGTTGATCTGTCTCTCGTGTTGAAGGCCAGAGTATCGTCTAACTGTTGCAACAGCCAATGGTTGTGATACATCCGTAGCATAGATCAACTGGGGAGCACGCTGTATCAGAGGATTTGTTTAACTGGGGGTTAGCTTCTCTCCATTCACGAATGAACTCCCGTTCATCTGAAGTCTCTGCAGGAACACCAGTGGAGTGCGTAATTCCTGAAAGCCATTCTCTTGGTTTGAGATGAATTGTCTCCCCACAAACAGCGCATACTCTCGGAAATTCCACAGTTGGAGTAGCGAGTTTAGCACCAGTTCTCACAACAGTAGAAGCGATATTATCATCAGAGGTATCCACTTGGGTGAAGTATCCAGAAACAACCTCATTGATGGTTTTCTGCTTGTTCATGATCTTTGAAGGGTCCACTTTTGGAACGAGACAGAACTCTTGCAGCTCTTTCAGTTCCAAGTATTTCATTATCTCTGAGCGGGAAGTGTCTCTGAGTGGATGGAGAATCTCGACAGCAGCCGGCGTCTCGCTCACGCTGACATCCGTAAGGTCTCTGTGTATGACACTCCCTCTTCCTCTAACAGTCAATGAAATAACCTGTTCTGCCAATGTTGACATGTTATGACCCCACAGAATCGACACAGCGCCTACAGATCGACTGTACTCATCGATAATTCTGTTCACAATAATCTGGTATAGGTCGTCCCTTGCAGCAGCGTTTGGGCAAGTGCTGAATAGAATCTCCTCGGTGATCTTCATTGAGTGCAATTTCTTCTCCAAACCCTAGAAGTTTTCACCAAGCGAGATGCTGGATAGGAAGTCTGGGTGTTTGATAAAATCGTTGATTGTTCTGATCGAAAATTTGAAAGGGAACCTCGTGGTTTCATACTTTGTTTCAAGAGACTTCATGATATCCATGGGATCATTATCGTATTCTTTAAATCCGCTGTGTTCAACATACACTGCATGTAACTCGTATCCAATCTAGACTTTCGGATTCTTGAGTTGTTCCTCGAATTGAGTGAGAACGATATCAAGTAATGTGAGTGATGATATTCCCAGGGAAATGGGGAGCACAACGATAGGTCTTGATGTAGCTGATTTTGGCCTTACTTTGTACGTATTACCTGACATGTGTCTCCGTTGTTTGCCATTGATGAACCTGATGAAACAATCCCTAGTACGGTTAGATATAGGATCGATGATGAGATGGGTCAGTTGAGAAGGACTTACTTGCAGAAATTCTCTTTGCGTGAGACCAGAATTGATGGTGAGGAGCACCTTGAGCAGTCATCTACTGTCCTGGACATTTCTCAACTTTGATAGGTGAATACAAACAGCTAATCAGTTTACATCCAGCCAAAGGGTGGAACCAATAGATGTAAGACTTTTTTTCATCCTCATCGTCATCATCACTCATGTTTTTTTTTTTTTTTTTTAAGTTATATTCTCGATCAACTTTCAGGTTCTTGCAAGGCAAAGCCACTAGCATAGTGCCAAAGCCATTACCTGGCTACCACAGACCCACAAGGAGGACTGAATTATGCCATCAGAGGAAATCAATAAAGACACAGATACATCATACAGACAAAGCGCACCTGATGTTGCTTAGTCAAAAGCAGATGTTAATTTTACAAAGGGCTCATCTGATTCTTACAAGTTCTACCCTGATAATCCAACTTCCCAGTTCAACAAGGCAAAGTTCGCCTCAAAGGGACCATCTCGTTACTTTGATCCATGCCAGGAAAGTGCAAACATGAGTATAAGATGCCTTGAGAGCAACAACTTTGACAGAGATATGTGTCACGAATATTTCAAGGCCTACAGAGAGTGCAAGAAGGAGTGGCTCCAGCAGAGACGCAGGGACACCAGAGAAGGAAAAGGTGGTTGGTCTTTGTGAAGTCCCGTTTCTCAAATATTGGTCACTGTTGTTCATATGGCACCGTCTAATAAACCTCTTGTACATGTTCTCGCGCTGTGGATATGGCGCACTAATTAGATCTTCATTTTGTGTTACCTCAATTGATATATCTCCCTACAACTTCACCATATATACTACGAACAAGATATCTCAAAGCAAATGAGAGCAAAGAACAAAAAAATAACCAAATGATATTCTCACTTCAATCCATCCTTGCCCCGTACGCTCGTCACACTTCCTTCGATGGGCTACTATTGAACTTGTCCTATATCACGGAGGACATCATTGTATGTGCTGGCCCAACATCTGCATCAAGCCCAATCACTTTATCTTCACGCAACACCATTGACGATATCGTTAAGTTCTTAAACGAACGTCACGGGTATGGTAACTGGCACATCTGGAATCTCCGCTCAGAGAACCAAGGAGGTTACGACATCACCTGCCCAGCATTAAGGGGAAAGATCACACACATACCCTGGATCGATCACGAAACACCCCTACTTCAGGAACTTTCTCGGGCCACCTTTTCCATCTATGATTACTTGTCGAGATCCGCCAGTACAAAGAGACGCATAGCTGTTATCCATTGCAAACTCGGTAAGGGAAGGTCAGGGATGTTGTGCGCCAGTGTATTGATGACATTGTATCACAAAGATAGGAGAACAGCAGAACTTTGGTTCACACAACAGAGAATGAATAGTGGTTTTGGTGTGGGGATTTCAATCATTTCACAGAGACGTTATCTCGACTACTTCGGTTATCTCTTGGGGACCACTATCAAACCCGTGATTAATGTTCCTATTCAAATTCAGACAGTGCATTTCCAGGGTTTAGCCAAATCAGATCCAAACGATGAAATCCAGATAACTTTTACTGAGCTCGGTTTTCGAAATTCAGCAGAAACGCCAAAACAAACAATATTCATGACTGTTACAAATTCTGGTGTACTTCCAATCAAGCAGTGGTTCAATTCAAGCGACTTGAGAATGTGTGTCACTTGTAAGAAGTCCAAGGCCCTAGTCATCAAAGATATCACTGTGACACATGTATTTGCTTGCTTCAACCCTTTGATGGAGCGAAACATTCGACCAGTCAAACATTCTGAAGACTCCACTACAATGACTCATAAGGTCCGTGATTCTGCAGTGCCTCTTGGCCAGATGGCACTACCATGGCACGAGTTTGACGGTTATAAAGGCTCCAAGAAGAGGGGACAGAAGATTTTTGAGGAGATAATCATTTACTGGAAGTAAAATACACAACCCTCCAACTGATCTGCATCTCATCAGAAATGCCCGTAGACGACATATCAAGTTAGGTGCGCTTACCCACCTCTGTTTTCATCAAGCTTCGCCCAAACACCATCCACAATCCTCTTGACCAATCTCACAGCGTCTGTTTCATCAGTCGAATCATGCAAAATGGATTGAATACAGTCAATACGATATGGAGGATCAATTTTCACCTCCTCGAGAACAATGATGGACTTTCCCCTCCATGTCACAGTAGGCATTGTCTTATAGAGAGAATTGAAGACTGCCTGACCTTCTGTACTGGCATCACTATTTTGGATCTTACGCGACAAAGCATAATTCTCCTCGTTCTTCTTCTGGATTTTACTGAAATTGACTTCTGGAATAGGTGAGATACTTGTTGGGGTTAGCTCATCCTCTACTTTCCCAAGGGAAACACACGATCTTATCTGCGACAAACGAAAGACTTTGTAGTTGACTGATGGACCTTGGGGAAGCTGTGTTTTGTATTTCAGGGTGACACTTCCTATTACTGGCTGGTATGCATAAACAAACCCTGTGTGGTGCTCATTTAGCGTGGTAGTGAGCTTGACTCTGGCATGGGTGAGCTGTTAGTATGGGCTTCTGGGTATGGGAGTACCTTTTGCGTTCAGTCAATCACATACTTCAAACCAACTAAGGCTTGCGATAGCTCTACTGGTTCAATCATACGTTTCGGTTAGCGGGAGAATGGTACCTAGTCAGAATGCTGGCACAAACCTCTGTTTGGGTCTGATGTCTGGTGTGGTATCCACTTACTGCAAAGGTGTGTATCTTGGCCACCACTTGGGGCCAGCTAGCCGGCCAAGTGGCCAAAGTTCCGCGAATTCT
>JAKVQR010000223.1:0-49582 GCA_030462915.1 Petasospora meyerae | reverse complement strand
GTATTTCCCCCCGAGTTTATGATGATCGCTTGATCATGAAATTATGACGTCATCGACAGCTACCCCCTGTAACCATCACCATGGCCCTCAAACTACGATCTGTAACTCGAATATATATGTCATGAGAATATTTTTTGTTTGAATAAATAGATCTGTCGTATAAACAGTAAGTAACAATTTCATACCAACAAATTATAAAGAAGAGAGTACATGCAAACACAAGCCATCACCCTGAAAGAGAAGAGAAAATGCAAAAAAATCACACCTGAGCGAGACAATCACTTCTTAGAAGCAGCCATCTTGTTCAAGGCAGAACCGTACTTGAACCACTCGATCTGCTCCTCGTTGTAAGTGTGAGACAATGGAGTCTCCCAAGCCTCACCCTCCTTTGGATGAATTCTCAAAGTAACGTTCTTACCTGGAGCCAACTCAGTCAATCCCAAAATGTCAACAGTGTCATCTGGGTTGATCTTGTCGTAGGCCTCTGGCTCAACAAAGTTCAATGGCAAGAGACCCTGCTTCTTCAAGTTGGTCTCGTGAATACGAGCGAAGGACTTGGTGATGATAGCGAAACCACCGAGGAATCTTGGCTCCAAGGCAGCGTGCTCTCTGGAAGAACCTTCACCGAAGTTCTCGCCACCAATGACAACCCACTTGATACCAGCGTCTCTGTAAGCACGAGCAGTGTCTGGGACACCAGCGTACTCACCAGTGTACAAGTGCTTGACACAGTTAGCCTTACCGTTCTCAGCGTTGATAGCACCAATCATGTAGTTGTTGGAAATGTTCTCCAAGTGACCACGGTACTTCAACCATGGACCGGCCATAGAAATGTGGTCAGTGGTGGTCTTACCAAGAGACTTGATCAAGATTGGCATGTTGTAAGAGTCCTTACCATCCCATGGCTTGAATGGAGTCAACTTCTGCAAACGGTCAGACTCTGGGGAGATGATAACCTCAACAGAGGCACGGTCGGCTGGAGGAGCCTGGTAAGTGTTTTCACCTGGGTCGTAACCACGCACTGGAAGGGAGTCACCAGATGGTGGCTTCAACAAGAACTCCTTACCGTCAGCACCAACGAGCTTGTCGGTGATTGGGTTGAATCTCAAGTCACCAGCAATGGCGTAAGCGGTAACAAGCTCTGGAGAGGCAACAAAGGCGTGTGTGTCTGGGTTACCATCGTTTCTGGCAGTGAAGTTTCTGTTGTAAGAGGAGACAATAGTGTTCTTGTCACCCTTCTTGATGTCCTGTCTGTCCCACTGACCGATACATGGACCACAAGCGTTGGCCAACACAACACCACCGAACTCCTCGAAGGTCTTCAACTGACCATCTCTCTCGATGGTAGCTCTGATCTGCTCGGAACCTGGGGTAACAGTGTAAAGAGCCTTAGCCTTCAAACCGTGCTCAGCAGCGTCCTTGATGATGGAAGCGGATCTAGTCATGTCCTCGTAGGAGGAGTTGGTACAAGAACCAATCAAACCGACCTTGACCTCCAATGGCCAGTCGTTAGCAACAGCAACCTCCTTGATCTTGGAGATTGGGGTAGCCAAATCTGGAGTGAATGGACCGTTGATGTGTGGCTCCAAAGTGTTCAAGTCAATCTCAATGACCTCATCGTACTCACAACCCTCATCGGCCTTGAGGAAGTCGTCCTTGTAAAGAGTGGCGAACTCGGCAATCTTGTTACGGCCAGTAGCGTTCAAGTAGTCAACCATGGACTTGTTGAATGGGAAAACGGAAGTGGTAGCACCGATTTCGGCACCCATGTTACAGATGGTACCCATACCGGTACAAGAGAAAGTGTCAACACCGTCACCGAAGTACTCGACAATCTTACCAGTACCACCCTTGACAGTGGTGATACCAGCGAGCTTCAAGATAATGTCCTTTGGAGAGGCCCAACCGTTCATCTTACCGGTCAACTTAACACCAAGAATCTTAGGAGCCTTCAACTCCCATGGCAAGTCAGCCATGACATCGACGGCATCAGCACCACCGACACCGATAGCGAGCTGACCAAGACCACCAGCGTTTGGAGTGTGAGAGTCGGTACCAATGATAAGAGCACCTGGGAAGGCGTAGTTCTCCAAAACGATTTGATGAATGATACCAGAACCTGGCTTCCAGAAACCAATGTTGTACTTAGCAGTAGCAGTGGCAAGGAAGTCGTAAACCTCCTTGTTCAAGTCAATGGCACGGGCCAAATCCTTGGCACCACCAACCTGGGCCTGAATCAAGTGGTCACAGTGGACGGTGGTAGGGGTAGCAACGGATGGCATACCAGCAGACATGAACTGCAAGATGGCCATCTGGGCGGTAGCATCCTGACAAGCGACACGGTCTGGTCTGAGCTTCAAGTAAGAGACACCTCTCTGGATGTCCTGTCCGTGTGGGTCATCCAAGTGACCGTAGAGGATCTTCTCAGCGTATGTCAAAGGTCTGCCGAGTCTCTGCTTGACAATCTCGACGTTCTCGAGGTGCTTCTTGTAGGCGATGAAGGAGTGGTCTTCAAGCAAGTTCTGACCAACCTTGGAGTCTCTAGTGAGCTCAGAAACGGTGGCGAAACCACGCACCGCTCTGGCGGATTTCAGTGTGTGACGAGCAGCCAACATTGCTGAAAATGTGATGAAAGTTGGTTGATCTTGAGGAGATACTAGTGAATTGTTTGTCCACTCTTGTGAAAACAGGATGAGAAGTTGTTGATATACGTGGGCCGTCTCCAGTCACAGTATGAGTCTGGTTCGCGCCACACGCACGGTCATTCAGCAGAGTGATGAGTTGCGTTTTCTCGGGGAAGGGAGGGTTGTATGGGGATCAAGTGAAGGAAATGTTTTTTGCAGATAATAAGAGGTTCCATGGTGCTTTGTAGACTTGAAATACCCTTATGTCGCCCCCTTTCTCTCTAAATATTCCAATTTACTGCTCCGTATTTGCTTTCTACACCATAGATCACTACCTGTCATCAAGTTTTTCCGCGCTACTATTGGCTACAGGGATGAGGAATCATCCCGCTTTCCCAGGGACACTCCATAAGTGCAGACGCTCCCGAGTGCGCGGGGGTCGGACCGAGTTCGGAAAAGGTCCCTGGGCAAGTTTCTGACCATTTGCCGCATTTTCATTGGAGGTTAGAAGTCGGAGATTTGTTTCTTGACGGCGCCGCTTTCACTACGTCTACTACGATACACTGAGATTTGTGTACGAGAAGGAGGAGTCCGTGAAAAGTGTCTCCAGTGTGAATTGTGATCAGTTCATTGATTTTGCCTATATGGCCACTGCCTTTCAGTGTAGCCTTTGATCATGAATGATGAGATCGTACTATATTATCGGGACCGTGAATGTAGGAAGGGAAACCTTGTGCTCGCTCCTCAAAATGACTTGCTGTCTGGCTTCCACGGTTGTGGATGGTCCAGGGACCAAGCTTTTGAACTTGATGATCCGCCCTCAGCTCCAACACCGATATCTTCCACCACTTCACTATTGTACTTATTTATAGCCAATTAATAATTGCGGTCACGTGTTGGTAAAAAAAATTAAAAAATTAAAAAAAAAAAACGGTGTTTCAGACTTCTAGCTGTGAATCGTGATACATACGTACAAAGCAGAGAGCAAGGTCACATCGGGTTGATAGTACGAACAATGTTCCATCGCAGACCCAAGAAAGTCCCACATATCAAGCTCCAAGATACCATGAAGAGAAGCATACCATTGTCAAGGCGGTCAGAAGTCAAGTCAATATCCAAGCCAGAGTTTCTTTGTGATGTTTCATTTTTCGAAGATGGGTTCCATTTCGACAACAAATCCTGTCTCCCCTATTACTATCTCCCGCACCAGACTCTGGTGAAAGGTATCAATTTGAAAAGAGGGTTCGATAACAAATTCAAGGGACGATCCTCCAGAGGCACATTGACTCAATTGCTGAAACATCACGAGAGTAAGAGTAGGTCAAAAGTAGGCGCAGATATCCTAGCAAGTAGGGGTACACTCCAGTCGTTTCTTGTTGTGGATCAAGACAGAACAAAGGAATTCGAGTTCCATGTGAAGTGGTTCGATGGACAGTTACTCATCGTGAATCTTCCTGGTACGTTGGAAATGAGAAGACTTGAGTGGGAGAATGATCGCTACATGAGCAAGGTGATGACCTACACTGGGTACAAGTTCGAGAAAGTGGCCACCTTACCAGTACGTTTCCAGAATGCAACTAAGAATATGCTCAGCTCAAGATTCAACAAACCGCTCGATGATAATGAATACGACATCCTTGTGAGGTCTAAGCTGGGAAACATCACAACTGCTATAGGTGGTGAGGTGGACTGCTCATGGGATGGGCCAGATGACCCAACCGATCCATTCAAAAACTACATGGAACTTAAAGTATCGGTCCCTCCAAAGAATCCCAACTAGGTGAAGAATTTTGATAGAAAGCTTTTCCACTCTTGGGCACAGTGCTTCCTCCTGGGTATCCCGAAGTTGGTGTATGGATTCCGCGGCTTCGACTGTATCCTGAACTACGCAGAAGCGTTCAATGTGGATGATCTACCTCAATTGCTAGCATCCAGGGGATATAACTGCAATGAAGCAATCAGCTCATATGGTGCAATACTACAGTGGCTTATCAATGAGGTACCGAAAGATGAATCCAAACTGTGGCTTTTGAGTCACAAAGCAGGTGAGGCTGAGTTGCATCTAGAGGAGATTGAAGACGAAGAACTCAAGAACAAAAGTGTCAAGGAGGAGCCAAATGTCCGAACTTTCATCGAATGGAGAAATTCCTTGAAGAAGGAATGTAAAACTGATGATTGTGATCATAAAGAAGACTTGGCTAAAGAATTGGAGAAGCTCAATATCAATTAAAGAATAGTGTGTCCAAAATCAGTGCTCAAGTAGCTCATTAATCTTATCGGCATCGCTTTGTACTTTCTGCAGCCATCGTTGCACAAGGTCGTCGTTCTCCTTCTCCAGCTTCTCCACTTTGTCGTGTAGGAGGTTATTCTGAATCTGCATTGCGAGGAACTCGTCGTTCAGCAGCTCAATTGACTTGTCGCGATGACTGTGCTCTTCCATTTGAGTATTCAACTTGTTTGTGAGTCTTGTGACTATTGAGTTCAGGTTCGTCTTATCCCGTGTTACCGCTTTGATTTCCGACTTGAGCTTGTTGTTTTGCTCTTCCAGGTGGCTGATCTTTAGGTCTTTTGCGTGTGACGCTTCCCTCAATATGGTGATATCCTCGAGGCACTTTTGTAGCTCCTTTTCCGTATCTGTGCTTTGAAGTTTGGATATGGAACTTTCTGTGGTTTGTATCCGGTTGTAGAGGGTTTCAACTACATTCAGGTTAGTAAAGTTGAGCTGATCTGAACTGTCTTTGGGCTGCCTTCTCTTACATGACTTGAAAAGGGGACTGAGTGCCTCAACTCGCTGATCCCTTTCTTTGAGTCTTTGCACAATGGTATGGTTCCAATCTTCCATGACTTCAAGCGATCTTGTTCTGTTATAGCTTATACTGTTTGGCAGCTGTCCTAGGGAAGCGTATAGTCAGATGGTCAGACCTCAAATCAAAGCCCGAAACATCAACACCTGCTTTATCGCGAACAAACAACATCGACATTACAGCTGTCATATCCAACAACCACTCGTAAATTGTAACTATAAAGACGGCAGAGAGGGGAAAACACGTCTGCAGACTACGAATATTCGGCAAGAAGAACCTCATCAATCACACCAAGCTCGCAACATTCCATGGACACCCAAGCGCCCAGTTCAACAAACACGAATAACAGCGGCGTTTCGAGGTCCACCTCACCGCCTGACGTGCCCAGCAATGAAACAACCAACTTCTCAGACAGCTGGATATATTGGAAACGTCGTCAGGGCTCTGCTGAGCACCGAAACAGAATGATGTCATCAGTGGATCCACTAGAAGTGGAACAGCTTGTATCTAATCCAGCGGACAGCAACTCGGTGCCCACAGCTAATGGAACTCATCACATGCAACCTCACAGTGTTAATGGCGTGCTACCCAATGGTCAAGAACAGGACACCACTAACGCACAAAAATCTTGGACATCCTACATAAACCCATTCAGTTACATCCCGGTTTCTGTCCCTCTATTTTAGGGTAGTCCTGTGGAAACCGATGCGCAGTCCCAACATTCATCCTCGACTCACTCATCTCAACAAGGTGTACAATCACAAGGATGGCTCACCTGGATTGTTGGTGTCGGCCAAAGGCATGGCTATGATGAAGATGATACACATGGCGTCTTCTCTACGGCAGAAACGAAGAAGCTCATCAAGGCTTGTAAGAAGCTGGTCACGAATCCAGATTCTGTATGGGCATGGTATAACAGGCCATTGGTCCCTGGTTACGAATCCGCTGGCGAGATATCCGTACTGGGAACAAAGACTGAGACCAATCCAGTTTACGTGAAGAGATACCCCAATCCAAGTGCACTGCAAAGTGTGATCCAGAAGGAGAACCCAGTTAGGGTGGTTCCGCAAGTGAGTGATTGTTTCAGATAGATCACCACAAGGACGAAAGTGAGGCTGGCTGCACAACTTTACTATCACTATCAAACGGAGACACATTTATACATCAAACGAAACAAGCATTGTCCACCCATCTCCAGAGTTGTTGTTGTGTCTGTTGTCGGACAGATGAAGAACAAGCATAACTTCACAGCCAGCCATATAACGGACTACATGACTGACTCTGTGAAGCAGTGGTTCCGTGCCAATGAGTCACATGAGGAGCTTCACCTTGAGACGATTTCTCTTGAGGCTGGGAAAGTGGACTCCTCAACACTGGAGCACCTCATCATACTCCTCACGAACTGGAGAGTGATGTTACGCAATTCCGACTACGTTGTGGTAGTTGGTGTGAAAAACACAGCACCGCTATCAGTCCTACTTCTCGACACGTTGATCTCAAGGAAGCTCACTTCACAAAGCACCAAATATGGACTACATCTAATTGATGGGTTGATACCAGGCCCTTATACTGACCTAGCAGACAATCAACAAATTGCATACACCTCTCAGCATACTTTCCAAAACGCTCTCACACGACTCCTTCAGTATTCAAATGTGAAGTTGACATTACTAGGGTCTCAAGCCAACATTTCACCGTCATTAGTCTTGCATCTTCATCATCCAAACATCTACCGAACACTCTACCTTCCGGTGTGCAAGTACAACAACGCATTTGAGTTACAACTACTCCGACTTGTTTTGACGTCACTCAACCTGGGACACGACCAGTCTCGTATACTCATTCAGTTGTCCAAGTACTTCCAGCAGAGCAACCCGACAAACTCTTCATCGAGTACACTCGGTGACGAATTAAGCGCTGAGATGTTCATGGGAGCAGTGGATTTCCATTTGTCAACTACAAGACTCTTGCAAAAGCAACCTATCAAGGTCCATGAAGTGGAAGACCCGATTTTGGACAATGCATATAACCTAGTCTGGACATTTCACGCTTTCATTGATGATTTCAAGCAAATCAAGAACCTTGAAAGTGTTGCAAGGATCAAGGAGTTATTGGAGAGTTACAAGGTTTGGGAACCACAGTCCAAAAGTTTGAAGGACTTGAAGTACATGTTTGAAGTGCTCAAAATCGATGATTACAACTCTGTGATTCTATAGTAATGGGTTAAGATGTTGAAAGAATATATTATACTAGTATTAAAGGTAGAAACAACGTCTGGGAGAAGAAGAAGTCGAAGAAGAAGAAGAAGGAATAAATATGATAACCAGATCACTGAGTAGAAGAGGTGACTCACATCAACAAGGCAGCAGCGGCACCAAGGATAGCCATACCAGCACCGGTAAGCTTAGCAGCGTTGTTGGCGGTCTCGATGGTATAGTCACTGAGTGTGGAAGTTGGGTTGACAGTCTTGGTTGATGTGATGTCAACGTCTGGAGTAGTGCTTGTGACTGGGATGGTACATGGGCAGTCTGTGATGGTGAGGGTGGTTGGCTCAGTGACGGTGATGGTCTTGTTGTTGACTGTCAAAGTGGTTGGCTCTGGGCAGTAAGTGGTGTACTCAGTGACAACAGTGTAATCGGTGGTAGTGGTGACAGTGCCGTTGAAGTAGGCAGCGTGAGCAGTAGCGATGAGAGCAGCGATTGGAAGAACGGAGGTGAACATTGTATGTATGTGTATAGATCTTAACTTTCGAGCGAGTGACAAATCAGATTTGAGTTGGGTACTCAGGAGAAAGCTTAGATCGTAGCAAGGATCTGGGAGTTTTCGTCAGGAAGACCAGCTCCTTATATACCCCGTCGGGTGGGGTTTGCTCTGGAGCATGAGCTAATTCTGGAAACAGGGGGGCGGATAGTGGTACGTTAAAGTTTTTTTTGCCACAAAACAACGTAAGGAGATGCCTTGTCAGGATTTCTTTTCTCCCCCGTTCTATCAGTTTATATGGAGCTGCTGCTAATTATAGCCGGCTTTACCGTAAAGCTCCCTGCGCTATGATGAAAGGGAAGTTGAGCCTGCAGCGGAGTGCGTCAAATTTCCATTGTTTCTTTTTTATCGTGAGGAAAGGTTTTCTCGAAAGTTCGCCTAAGGAGGCCAAATGACAGACAGGGATGAGGGTAAAGATGCCCAAAACAGCAGAGCAAGCCCAGATAGGTTGCTTACGAGTTCCAGGATTGCTCTGTGTTAGCCCTCATGACTGAGTCATGTAACAATAGGCACCCTTGTTAGCTGTTTTCATCTTTGCTGATGAGAGCTCATGTATACCTAGTATTCTAACACATGGCCAGATCGGGTATACCGTATAGAGGATTGTCTTAAGTGACCATGCCCATACGGCTACTAATATCGATCACGCAAGTTTCTGGTTCCCCGTATCACGATTTGCCAGCTGGCAGCCTGATATCTCAACTTCCTGATCTACATGGACGATCAACCACTAGAAGTACTTTGCTGCCTGTCATGCATGGAAGCTTTACGTTAGCGTCGAAAGGGAGTTGGAACGTCTAAATATAACTCTATTAAATAAAACTGACTATCAATTATCAATATATCGAGTGTGTCAACTCTGCAACACAAACCAGGATCTAAAGGGGTGATGATACTCACTTGTGGGCAGCTTGAGCAGCAGCTCTTGCTTTCTTGGCCATCACACCACCAACGTGCTTCAAAACAAATGGCAACAGAAGGGTGTTGATAACCACCCATGCTGCAATGACACCGTAGTTCATACCAAGATCACCTTTCCACAAGTCAAGGAGAATGACCTTGAAGATCTCGTTGGAGTGGTGGATTGGGAACATGTAACCATATCTGTAGAAGTGGTTGGTCAAAGCCATTGGAGAGAACGCAGCGGAAACGTTGAGGATAACAAAGGAGATCAACCACACACCCAAGTAAGGTGGGTTGTAGGCAAAGATTAGCATACCCATGTTCTCATTGGCACCACCAACGGCAGCCATAGTGAGGTAGGTGGAGAACCAGAACACAACGAAACCGGCACGGCCAAATGCTGGGGTGAAGTCGATTTGGAAGATGGCAGAGACCATACAGATGAACAATGAGAGGATCAGGTAGGACAAGTGGTTGGAGATGATTCTGTAGAGAAGGTAGTAGTGGATCTTGATGTGAGGAAGGAAGATGAGGTGGGTCTGGGCGAAGAAGTTGAAGAGGAAGAAGGACATAATGATGAGGAAAATAAGACCGACCTGGAGTGGAGCCAACAGTGTTGGGTTGTTGTATGGTCTGTAGTCCAGGTAGTTGAAGCTTGGGGCGGTCAAGATACTCTGGGATTCCAAAATCGAGAGCTTCTGGGCTTCAGACATACTGGAAACCATCTTCTGAGAGAGTTCTGGGTAGTCAGTTGCCACGTAGGTAGCCTGGATGTCCTTCAATGTGGTGATGACGAATGGGGTCATGGAGTTAGGGTCTCTTCCTGACTCATAGAAGTACTGCACGGACACAGGCAAGGAGTCGGACTCACCAACGAGATACTGATAATAGCTTTCGGTGGCGTTGGCTGGGATGTAAGTACCAGTCCAGTACTTTCTGTGGTGGACTTGGTGGAGAATCTCGTGTGTGACGTTCTTGCCCTCGCCAAAGAAATCATTAATTTCATCGGTGCCTCTGATGATCTTCCAGTTACCATATGACTTGTACGATGTTTCCAGGAGGTTGACAAAGGAGTCACTGATGAGAGGCGAGTAACTGCTGACATCTTCTTCAACAACAACAAGCATCTTCAAGCCAGTCAAATGGCCCTGTCTGTCATAGAGAGAACCCCAGTAGATGGAGAAGACGGAGATGACCAAACATCCAAGCAAGAGCCACACTTTCAAGAAGGACAACGCAACTGTGAGACGCATGTCCTTGATGGCTGGATGCCAGAAACCGACTTTCTCTCCAGCAATTGGTTGGTGAAAGCCGCCAGGTGGACCAGCGGCTGCAGGTGGGGGACCCTGCTTGGTGTCTTCACTGGAGGCGCTTGTGCCTTGCTTGCTGTCATCTTGCAATTGATCCTCTTCATCTCCATGCTGGGCCTCGGACATTCTTCTGGAGATGGTTCTAAGAGCGTATAGCTGTTCACCAAGCTCTTCCTGGTCTGGGATGAACCCGTTGGTGGCGACGCGTCTGATCTCCTCCTCGGTGAAGTCGGTGATATCGTCCGCTACTGTGGAGTCTGGTTGATATGTAGTACTGCTCATCTCTGTAGCTGTGATGTGGGGTATGTGGGAGGTGAGGGTCAGGTGGGTGATACCAGTGTGTGTCGACTATGGAGATGAGATGAGAGAAAAGAGGTGTGAAAAATAGAAAAAAACCGGTCAAGGTCTTCTCTCTGCTTTATAATCTCTTCTCGTTTGTCTCATTCTTTGTAAAGATGCCCCCAGAGCCCCAGATGCCCACGCTAAGATTTCACGAAAACAACAACACTTCCGGCGCCTAGTTCCGTTTTCGGAAGTGGCGCCCGTCATCTGCTGTGGAACTGGAGTTTTAGGCGGACATAGGCGGGTTTCTCGTGGTTCTCGGCCGCCTGTACAGTGTACGCTACTATCAAGCTGTGGGGGTTTGGCCAGAGACTGTAAAGTACTAGAGGTGATCCGTCCGGTAAGCCCGCTCGTCTATGGCCTAAGCTCTGTAGTGTCGATATCGGAAAAGTGAAGATGTGTCACTAGAAGGTGTGTTTCTGAGCTCTACTCTACTACTCTAAAACCTGAATTATTTGAGCATGTATATCCTTTGGAATCCTTTCATCAATGAATGTAAAGATCAGACAGCTTGAGATTTGCAAATTGAAGAGTCTCCGCCGGTAAGTGACGTCTTGGCTTTCCGGAAACCCGCTAGGAGTCGGACCCTGAATTAATCTTGATCGACACGCTGTTCGGCTATCACTTAGTCTAGTACATTACTAATTAGGCTAGTATATATTATGGAGAGTATATTTGTCATCTATCAATCAGACATATGTCTATCGTTGAAGATTGTGACAACTCGAATGATCAATCAAGGATACAACTCTTTGATGGTTGCTTGCCAGGCACTCACACCAGCCTTGATCTCATCCACTGACAGATAACTCATACTCAATCTCACAGAGCGGGCTCCCCAGTTACGTAGATCTCCAACAACCTCAAAGTTCTCACCACCAGCCAAGATAACGCCTTGTTCTTTCAGCTTGCCCGCAATCTTCTGACCGTCATACCCCTCTGGAAGTGTCACCCAAACGAAGTAACCACCACCAAATCCATGGGCAGTGGTTCCCTTTGGCAAGTGCTCCTCAATGGCTTGTTTCAATACGGAAGATCTTTCAGCATATGTGGCTCTGAGCGAGTTGATCACGCCATCGATCAGTCCGTCTTTCAAGATAGTACCCACAACCATCACGTTGAACTGTGAAGGGGAACCACCACTGACGTTGGCACCACCTTGGCACAACTGGTATGCGAGCTTAGAGTTTACAGTCTCCTGGTATCCAGATCTCAAACCCGGTGCAATAATCTTGGAGAAAGTGGAGTTAGAGATGGTGTTACCATACTCGTTCTCACATGTTTGTCTGTCCAAGTGTGTCAAACGTGGGAGAGGGGATGGCAACTTGTCCAAAGGCTGGGTGTAGTCCAACAAATCATAAACGTCGTCTGTGATGATCAACATGTCGTACTTTCTAGCCAGCTCGATAAGCTTCAAGCGAGTCTCCAATGGGTATGTTTCACCACCTGGGTTGGAGAAAGTAGGCACACAGTACAACACAAACTGGTACAATTTCTTCTTCCCACCATTTGGATTTGTAATCAACTTCCAATCCTCACTGTGGTCCTTCCCGTCGTCCTGTTTGGAGAAATACTCCAACTTCTCCTCCAATTGCTTCAAATCCACACCGGTACCATCCACCTCATCGATAGCACTTAACTTCCCACCGAAACCGGCATCCACGAAGACCTCGTTGATCAGGTAGTAAGTCGGTGTGATTATGAACGCTTGCTTGGTGTAACCGGTGTGTGCCAGTGTAGTCTGGGCTAAAGCGTTCATGATACCATAAGAGGCACCAGCAGTCAAGTTGAGACACTCAGCTGAGGTGCCGCACTCTTCACCAAACACACGAGAGTGGAACTTGGAAATTTCACCACGAACCCAACGTGCACCTTGATCGGATCCATACGTCAATGGGTGTCTCTCTTCAGGATCAGTGTCGTAAGGTCTTTCACCGGTCAATAGCGAAGTGGTGGCCTCGATGATGGTCTTGTTTGGGAGCAACGACTCAGATGGATGGCCCTTGAAGAAGTTAATAGACGCCTTTGCGCCGGATGTGAATGCCTTGGACATCTTTGGGGTCTTCTGGGTGCGATCGTGCTCTTGTTGAGTTAGTGGAAGTGGAGTTGACTTCCTCGCTTATCAAAAATCTCCATGTACTTGTACTCCTCAACACCTCCTCGACTCTCGACTCTGGAAATCTCTCTCCGTAGCGGGAAGGTGTTGGCGATTGAAAGTTTCCCGCGCAAAGAGTACATTTTAATATACCAGTGCTCATAACACCCAGCTCGAGTCAATTTTGCACCAAAATTAGCTGTGCATTTGATACCAGTCAAAAACAAAAAGTAAAAGTCCTACAAATGTGTCAAGAGATAACAACTTCTCTTGCTACTGTCCAGCTCAATTGACCCACCAGCTACACACGAATACACCACAATAAACATGACCGCTATCACAACAACAAACCTCGACGGTATCCTTCCACTCATCGCACGTGGCAAAGTGCGTGACATCTACGAGGTTGATTCCCAGACCCTTCTCTTCGTGGCCACTGATAGAATCTCTGCATACGATGTGATCATGGAGAACGGTATCCCTGAGAAGGGTAAGCTCCTCACACAGCTCTCCGAGTTCTGGTTCGACTTCCTCAAGCCATACGTCAAGACACACTTGATTGAGACAGATGACATTTTCAAGGCCCTCCCACAAGAGTTGAGCCAGGACAAGTACAAGTCCCAATTGGCTGGTCGTTCATTGCTCGTGAGAAAATACAAACTCGTGCCATTGGAGGTCATTGTCAGAGGATTCATTACCGGTTCTGCTTGGAAAGAGTACAAGAAGTCCGGTACCGTACACGGTGTTCCATGTGCTGAGGGCTTGCAAGAGTCCCAGGAGTTCCCAACTCCAATCTTCACACCATCCACAAAGGCTGAACAGGGCGAGCATGACGAGAACATCTCCGTGGAGCAGGCTGAGAAGATTGTCGGTAAGGAGCTCTGCGACAAGATCGGTGTGCTCGCTGTGGAATTGTACTCCAAGGCCAAGGAGTACGCCGCCTCCAGAGGTATCATCATCGCTGACACCAAGTTCGAGTTTGGTTTGACAGAGGATGGCGAGTTGGTGCTTGTTGACGAGGTGTTGACGCCTGACTCTTCCAGATTCTGGAACGCCGCTACATATGCCATTGGCCAGGGCCAGGACTCCTACGACAAGCAGTTCCTTAGAGACTGGCTCACTTCTAACGGTCTTGCTGGTAAGGACGGTGTTAGCATGACTGAGGACATTGCTGTGAGATCCAGAGCTAAGTACATTGAGGCCTTCGAGGCTCTCACTGGAAAGAAATGGGAATAAAGTCATTAAATTCATGTTACGACACTATATCAAGCCCATTCGTTGTTGAACTTCTTCACCAGTAGATTCTGCAGTGAGTTCACGTCTTCGTATGACCTACCTTTGTCAAACGTTCTTCCGTCTCTAGTGGGTGCTGATCTGACTGGTGATGCGTATTTTCTCGTGCTTGTTTCGTCGTTGAGGGCTTGTAATGGTCTGCGTGACGTTCCAGCCATGACTGGTGATGAGCCACCACTGTGTCTTACCGGTGGATCACGTGTCTTAAGGGCCTTTGTGTGTGAAGGTAGTGAGAAGTCTGAGTACTGTTGAGATTTTGGTCTCCCCTGTGGTGTGTTCCCCTGTTGTATCTGTTTCAACCTGTTCTTCACCTCATTCTCCACCACGTAACGGAACTCATTTTGATAGCTGATACGGATCTCCTCCACTTCTTGCTCAATGGAGGTACGTTGATGATTCCATTCTTCCACTAGACGGGCCTCTGCCTTCATCAAGTCATGTTCTCTAGCGAGCAACTCGTTCTCTTTCTCCTGTAACTTCTACTCGTAGTTCTTCAGTTGTATGTCCTTCATCTGGATCTTGAAATGGAGATCCTGCAGCAGGTCATACGTCGAGCTCCTTCTGCTTTGATCAACCTAAATACACGAATGGATCACTCTTTGTAGTGCACTGGAGTAATGCGATGGGATGTTGGGACATCTCCCCTCGTGGATCTTTTGTTGAAGTTGAAGAAGTGTGTTGGCCTTAAATGGTGGTTCCAGTGCACAAAGTTCATATATGACACACCCAAGAGACCACACATCACATAATGGCGAATATGGTCTGTCCAATAAGATCTCAGGGGACATGTAGTATGGGGTACCAACACACGTCGTGGCAAACTCTGATTGTGTGGTGAGTGATTTGGCCAGGCCAAAGTCTCCGAGTTTGAAGTTCCCATTGGAAAGGAAGATGTTATCTGGTTTGATGTCTCTGTGGATGATAACATTTGTTTGGTCTGTAATTACTGGATACTCAAGGTCATCGTAGATATTAGTGATGGGTGGTAGGTTCACACCGTAATGGCATCGGTAAAGAGCCATCAATAGCTGCGTGAAGACGTTCCAGATAAAGGCTTCTGGGAGATAGTCCTATGTTTGTCTGTGCTTCTTGATGATATGTGATAGGTCTCCCCCATCACAGTACTCCATATACAAAAGCAATAGCTTACGATCTGGAATGTGACCGTGGTGACTGTACTGGACGATGTTGGGATGGATGAGGTTGGCAAGGATACGGAACTCTGAGACCATCTATGATCTCTCTTTTGAGTTCATATGGCCATACTGGATCTCCTTCCTCACAAGAAGCTGTTGAGAGTTAGTACTGTTTCATCTTCACAAAGAGATGGGAATGGCAACTTACTTTACCGTCTCTGATTCTACGGATCTTGCGAACACATCCAAACGAGCCACGGCCAATCTGCTCGAGAACCTCGTACTCACCATTAGACGACATTTGCGGGTGCTTTTTTGAGTCTATTGTTCTCTGTTTATCTTAACTAGTCCATTCTCCAAGGTTCTTCACGGTCTTGAAAGTTCAAATGTTAGGCTGAAAACGAGAAACAGCTCTGTTTACATTTCGCTCTATCGGGTTATCAGGATTCGGGATAAGCTTTTCGGAAATCCGGAATCTGATCTGAAAGGTGCACCGTGCGCGTTTTTCCACGAACACGTTTTATCAATCAAAAGACGCATTTTTTATGACTCGGGTACACCCGCGAAAACTGCTCCCAAATTTCCTCAACTTATGTACGATAGATGAGGAGGATAAGAAAGAAGTCTTCAAAGACTTCAATGTGTGATAAATTGAACCTCCAAAAACCACCAATAATCTATCAAACACGCACATAATGGACTCCAAAACTGTCGGAATTCTCGGAGGTGGCCAGCTCGGCCGTATGATTGTCGAGGCGGCCCACCGTCTCAACGTCAAGACCGTCGTTCTCGATGCTGCCAACTCCCCAGCAAAGCAGATTAACGCCCTTGATGAGCACGTTGATGGCTCATTTACCGATCCTGATGCCATTGCTAAGCTCGCTGCTAAGTGTGACGTCCTCACTGTGGAGATCGAGCACGTTGATGCTGACGCCATCGCCAACATCGAGAAGGCCACCGGTATCAAGTGTTACCCAACCCCAGAAACCATCAAGCTCATCCAGGACAAGTACTTGCAGAAGTTGCACCTCATCAAGCACGGCATCCAAGTCGCAGAATCCATTGATGTGGAAAGCACACCAGAGGCTCTCCAGGCTGTTGGTGAGAAGTACGGCTACCCATACGTGCTCAAGTCCAGAACCAACGCCTACGATGGCCGTGGTAACTTCGTCGTTAAGTCCGCTGAAGACATCAAGGAAGCACTCGAAACCCTCCACAACAGACCTTTGTACGCCGAGAAGTTTGCACCATTCGTGAAAGAGCTCGCTGTGATGGTTGTGCGTTCACTTGAAGGCGAGGTGTTCTCCTACCCAACTGTGGAGACCATCCACGAGAACAACATCTGCCACCTAGTCTACGCTCCAGCCAGAGTACCAGACTCTGTCCAGCTCAAGGCCAAGTTGCTTGCACAAAACGCCGTCAAGTCCTTCCCAGGTGCTGGTATCTTCGGTGTGGAGATGTTCTACCTCGCCAACGGTGAGCTTCTCATCAACGAGATCGCTCCAAGACCACACAACTCAGGTCACTACACAATCGACGCCTGTGTCACATCCCAGTTCGAGGCCCACGTTAGAGCCGTCACTGGATTGCCAATGCCTGAGGACTTCACATCGCTCTCCACATCGAACACAAACGCCATCATGCTCAACGTACTGGGTGCCAAGGAGCCTAACGGAGAGTTGGAGACATGCAGACGTGCCCTCGAGACTCCAGGTGCATCTGTGTATCTCTACGGTAAGTCCACAAGATTTGCCAGAAAGATGGGTCACATCAACATCGTTGCCAGCTCAATGGCCGAAGCTGAGCGTCGTCTTGATTTCATCATGGGCAAGACATCCTCTCTCGTTGCTGAAGACACTGAAACTAAGCCAAAACCACTCGTCGGTATCATCATGGGCTCCGACTCAGACCTGCCGGTGATGGCCAAGGGTGCCGACATCCTCAAGAAGTTCAATGTCCCATTCGAAGTCACCATCGTGTCCGCTCACAGAACACCACACAGAATGTCCAAGTACGCCATCGAGGCCTCTCAGCGTGGCATTAAAGTCATCATCGCCGGTGCAGGCGGTGCTGCCCACTTGCCAGGTATGGTTGCTGCTATGACTCCGCTCCCAGTGATTGGTGTCCCAGTTAAGGGTTCCGTGTTGGACGGTGTTGACTCTCTCCACTCCATTGTTCAGATGCCTAGAGGTGTTCCAGTGGCCACGGTGGCTATCAACAACGCTACTAATGCTGCTTTGTTGGCTATCAGAATCCTCGGTACAAGCATTCCACAGTACATGACTGAGATGCACAACTTCTTGCTCAAGCAGGAAGAGGAAGTGCTCGCCAAGGCTGAGAGACTAGAGACTGTTGGGTACGAGGATTACTGAGTCTTTAACTTTCTATGTTTACATTATTAGCACATATACGACGACTCACCATCTCTGAATGATATCGTCGATGTAGTTGATCATAGCATCAATCTGGTACGACACTGTCTCCACGTATGGCCAGAAACGACCATGTGCCTTGACGTATCTTCCACACAGGGCAATCTTCTCGTGCAAATCCACAATGTTGAAAGTCTTCTTGAAGATCTCGAACGTGGCTCTATCCAACACCACGGGGATGGTACGTTGCATGGCTCCCACAATGAACTCCACCCTCACTGTACCAGCAGCGACGTCAGGTGTGGATGGCAACTCTCTTACTGAGATCTGTTTGGTCAAGATGACAGAAGATGCGAGGATCGTCAAGGTGTTGGCAATGACAACAATGGAGAAAATAGGGTATTGGATCCAGATGTCAGGGAACTCGTCATTCGTTGCTGCCTGTGCACTCATCAACTTTCCTTGTTCTGGGATCGCATCTGTCCACCAAGTCTCATTGGATTTCATGGAGGTGATCTCGGTGGATGACGTGAAGTGCAATGGTCCACCAACAACGGTGATGGGGGCGTTTGGGTTCGAAGCCTCTGGTATCTTACCCTGGCCCAGTTCAATAAGCTCCACAGAGTCCAAAGCTGCCTTGAAAGCCTCGACAAAATGGATGATCTGTGAAGGTGTCAAGTTCAAACACTCATCATGGATGTCCTCTACCTTGGACTCATACAAAGAATTCAGCACGTTGTCAGGGTTGGTGTTGGCACGTGTTTCGTGGGGCTTGATGAACAGGATCTGTGAGCATTGTGAAACATTGCACGTGAGTTTGGCAACATTGATCAGCAGCAGGGCAAACAGTCTTGAGATGTTAACAACGGCTGTCTTCTTCTTGATGTGAGAGATCTGGTAAAGTTTGCTTCTGGATAAGTCGTGGATCACTTTCATCTTCTGGTTCAACTGACTAACCACAGTAGAAGTGAGATACCCGGCAGAAATCGTGTTCATGACGTCCTCCATGTTCTTGATTGCTGCAATGATCAGATCAGAGTCAGAGATGTCCTGGAAATCGCCCATTGTGATCGATGCACTGTTGAGGTCTCTTTCCAGATCACTCCACTTTCTGTATTTCAACTTGCCCAGACAGTGATTGTCATTTGTGTCATATACTCCCAAGTTCAGGTTGTACATGGCATCACTCTGTGGCATTGGCAGGTCTTCAGGGAACTCAAGCAGCTTATCACTGATCTTGTGGTATGGTGCACCTCTGTTGATTCTGATGAACACGTTCAACTTCCATGATCCCCATATCGTTCTTAGCATGTCCTCGTGCCTCAACACCTGCTTCTTCGTAGCCACACTAGCGAACAACTCCCAATCACGAATCTTGTGTGAATCGAGGATGTTACCGATGCGCATCACTTGGTATGTACGTTCAGATCCCTCGATGGATTGTTGGATGTAACCACCAGGTCCGAGGGCACCCATCAGAAGAACCAACGCTTGGAGGGCAGTTTCAGCATCCATGTTGTCCCAGTACTTCTCGGCAAGGAAGTACCAATGTTGTGGATCTCTCATGTTTGGATTTGGCACCAATGTGCTTGAGGCAAACCGACATGACGAAGAGAACATGGCATGGATCAAAGATGCGTCCTGTCTCACTTGTAACTGGTAGATGAGTCTGTTCTTCGGTGGGAGGAACGGTCTGGAAGGATGGATGTAACGGTAGTACAGGTCAATGAAGATACACGTTGTTTGCCAGTTAGGCAAGTCAAACATCTCAAGCTCCTCATCTGGAATGGAGATGTATCCCATGGCAGGAGCAAGTTTAGGCAACGCTAGCGAGTTCTCTTGGCTTGTCACAGAGTGTGGTCTCTTACGACGACTCTCTTCGTCAAACGATCCGAATGAGCTGAATGTGTCCTGGGCCAATGGGGCACCTGAAACACTTGGTGGAGGAACAGCAGCATGTGGTGTCATGCCGTTATACACCGATCCCTGCGGAGGCATTGGTGGACCATATGGTGGTTGGTTTTGCATACCCATGCCGCCCTGAGATGGAGGAGGCATACCCCATCCTGGGCCTGGCCCTGGTCCAGGAGATTGACCATTGTAGTAATCATAGGCACCAGGTGGAGGTCCATGGTGATGGCGGAAATGACGACGAGGCCCACAGTGTCCACCACGTCCCCAAGGTTTAGGATGCCCGTCGCCTCTTATGTGAGGTGGACCGTGGTCTCTGTGTGGGAAGTAGTCAGAAGAGTGAATGGATCCTTCTCCACGCATCATTGGACCATGACGAAGAGAGCCTGCAGAGTGGACGGATCCTCTCTCAGATGGCGGAGCGATGGGCGAGCCACCACGACCATGGAAGAAAGGAGAGCTAGCGGCAATTGAAGCAGGAGGCGGTGGGGCATCGAATGAGCTTCTGGTAGGCTGGAACCCCTTTGGGCTTGCTGCTGAAGACTGGAAGGCCGAAGAGAGAAAGTTCTCTGCAGTGGCCAAGGAGGAAGAAGTGGAAGGGTTCACGCTGCCCTGCATAGTGTTGATATCGGTTGAGCTGTTTGGTCCAGAAGAAGCGGCTTTGGTAGAGTTGGAAGCTGTGTGAACTGCGATGATGTTCTCCGGTGGCACTCTGTTTCCCTGAGGAGACTTGGAGGCTCCGTTCTCTTTGTTGTTGCCATTCTCCTGGTCCTTCTCTTTGTTGTTCCCGTCCTCGTTCTCATTGTCTCTCTGGTCCTTCTTACGTCTGCCACCTCGTTGGCTTTTCACAAATACACAGTCTATTCCCAAGCTCTTACAATTAGAGCACTGTTGGTGTCGCACCTCTGTTTTGTCAGACGAGATGACGGGGACCTCACCATCACATTTGACCTTCTTCTCACGACAGGCAAGACAGGCGTGTCTGGCAACCGGTCTCTTGGGCTGGCCTGGAGGTGGCAGCTGGTGGAACTGTGGGAGACGATGTTGTTGTTGCAGTTGCTGTGGAGGCATCATTGGGTGCTAGTACATTGGTGGGGGTCCCTACGGGAATTGATCAGGAGGTAGATATCCAGACATCACAGCACGGCCACTGGAATTCGTGGCTATAGCAGGGTTGTTAGAGTGCTGGATGGTCAGTTTAGAAGAGTTATGAGTCGTGACACACTGTCCCTTGACCCCAATACGTAATTTGTTGATCTGACTCCTGGCACCTTGATGTTTAGTGACAAGTTCATGACTTGGTCGGCAAACGAAATTGTAAATTTCGGGGATTGGCTGGTATATCGGGATATTTGCGCTGCTCCGGTGGATTTTACCGTACAATTTCTAAAGCTGGGCGGTGAAAAGCCGAGTTTTATGCAGTTATACCAGTCGCACGGATCCGCTTTCCCTGTTTGCCGATTGAGTGCAATCTTATCAGATTGAATCAGAAGTAAGACTATAGTATATACTATCATATTATCCCATTTGTGAGAAAGCTGTTCCATTAATTCGTGGAGTCTCTCTTTTCTGCTCTCAAATTAGGGCTAAATTAAGCTTATGCGCCGCCCCTTACCGGCAGCTCGGTCTTCCAATCATCTTCGTGCCCGGATTTTCGGTCGGCCAAAGGTGTCATTTCCTCGGGACACGCTGCATTGGGGATCTAGTTTTGCAGGTCTAATCATATGTTGCGCCCTGGTTGTGGGTCATTAACTGGACCGTGGACGTGTCTTGGTAGTCCTTGTTGAGCCGCTCATGCCCGTCAAACAAGGCCTCTGGCCCCTGAATCATGAGGTGAGATAGAACTAACCAGAGATCCTGTTTCCATCAGCATTTCCTGAGCAATATGTCCAGTTTTGTTGCAACAACTCTGTAGCTATTGTTTGTACTATTCTTTTCAAAAGCCGAGTCAACAATAATTTGCCGATTATGTACAGGTAAAGTCAAAAGCCTTTTAACCCGCGGCCGGTGTTTTCTCAAGTCACATAGAACTGTCTGAGATTGAACTCCCGGACCCGTTTCCTAGCTTCTAAGTTCTGACTTACTGCTTATCGTGGAACTAATCTCTAATATCATCCCTCGATTATGATGTCTTAGCTGTTTCTTAGATGAACAATCATGGTATATGAACGCTACGTACCAGGAACTCTGACTCATGATTCATGAACATGCGCCCTAATGTGGCGCGTACCAGTCATATTTACCCTACCTTAAGGAACAACTCCATTACTTCGCGAATCTCTCAAAGGTATAAAAGCAAACACCTTTCGTCGACACTCACCGTCCACCAACACGTGTACGATATTCCTTTCTTCCCTCTCTAGCGGCCAGGGGATCAATATCAAGTTAAAACTCATATCGTACATGGTTCTTGCCTTTTACCAGAGCCATCCGGGTATTGTCTCCGCCAATGGCTGTCTCTTTGATTTTTTGGAACCCCCTCTCTCATTTCTTTCTTTCAATCCCAACTTGGATGAAAGAAGAAAACCCTCTGGAAGAGTGTACATGAAGTACCTTCTGACTCTTTTAGTTGAATTGATTTGTCATGAGATCATGACATTCTACTAAAAGTTCTGTCCAGCCTGTTACAGATGGTCGTCGCTCTTCTTGCAGCTGTTTGAAGATAAAATTTCGAGGCAAGCCATGTAGTTTGAACCGTCAGCTGAAGCAACCAAACATATCTGTTCACAATTCTTAGATATCGATATGCATAATGATACCACGTCCTTCAGGGTTACTAGATTCAAATGGTCGACCATCATGGATGTCGTTTTTAAGTGCAACAACCAATGCCGTTCCCTTGGTTGTACTTGGCCAGTACTTGGCCTCCAGCTTGGCTTAGTAGCTGACGATCTTCATTAGATAAGTTCTACTCGACCGCTGAGCGAAAGAGGTTAGAGGTCAACCAATCACACACGTACATAAATAATCTACATATGGTGATGAACATGGACTTCATCTCGGATTCAGCGACGCACAACCGATGTCTTCCGAATCCGGCTCTCTAGCGTAATCTAAAAAAATTAGCACCCTGAGCTGTGCAAAGCAGATCGAGATTCCAGACGCGCGCCCAAGCAAAATCGCTGAGCAGTTGAAGCCCTTGACTCTTGAGCTTTCTATAAAAAGAAAAAGCAGCGTGAGGGACTCAGATCAACGAATTGGGCGACATCTCTGTTCGATCAGCCACACAGTACACTCGGTGTCAACCAGCTAAGAAGCCCCATTCGTGTCTTATTATTCATTCCTTTCCCATCCAGTTCTCCCAGCCAGTTCGCTATCAACAACCGCCCGTCGTGTTATTTTTTAGACATCCCTCAGCTGGCTCGTCCCCTCGATCAATCACATCTGAAATCGACGCGTGCCATTTGATCCATCTATCATCAGATCCAACCATCAGATTTGACTACAATAACGCATTAAGGCTTTCTAGAGTTCCAGCTTTCCATCTACGCTCATATTCCTGAACCACCGCCCGCTCGTTCACCAGGTATCTCCAGCTGACCCCTATTCTCGTCGGCCTCACACAACATTCTCAAAAGCTGTCATATTTACTATGGACGTCTTCATCCCTGTGGAAACTACTTTCCAGTATCCAAGCCCGACAACGGTGCTCTCATCGCCAACCACGATGACCACCAGCTTCGTTGGTCTCCAGATCCGTGCAACTTCTGACGAAAGCGATGCCTCAAGTTCATCATCGTCCAGAACCACTACAAGACACACTACTACCTCATAGTGTACGGACAAGCAGAGATGTCAAACAGGCCAGGACACCAGTGCACTCACTATTGCTTTGGCGGTCACTATTCCATGTGTCGTCTGTCTTGCCATCATTGGTTTCTTCATGTTCAAGTCATACAAGAAGGGTAAACAAGAAGCTAAAGACGATGACGATCCAGACTTCTACGGTGAGATGACCATACTTCCAGACTACCCTGTTAGACCAAACAACGGTCAAGACACTGACTCTTTCATGTCAACGGGTGGTAACCCCTTCGCCGCTGAGAACACTCGTTACCCAGCAAATGCCATCAACAACTACTCCCAGTCTCGTAACTTCAGTCGTGGAGCTCCATCGATGCACACCGTTCAAGCTGATCCTTACTACCAACAATTCACTCTTCCTTACGAGCACAATATGGGCTCCAAGCAGTCTCTTGATGAGTTTGCCAGAGAGATTGGCTCCGAGTACCAGGCTTACCCAAACAGCTCAAGGCCTGCTTCGCCTTACAAGTCTGCTAATTCTTCCCAATTGAATATCAACGCCCGCCTTGATGCCAACCGTGATACAAGAATGAGAAACCTCACCAACGATTACAGCACTGGTAACCAGCCAGGACTCAAGCAAACGCATGATGCTGCTTCGTTCGAGGATGAGGATGATGACGAAGATGAGGGAAGAGACGTGTTCGCAGATGCTAGTGACATTGATCCTCCAGTCCAGAGACAGTATGCTGTGCCGGACAACCGTTACAGCTTTGTTCCTGATGAACCAGAACACATTGCAACGTCCCCAGTTCAAGACCAACCACCTGCTCAAGAGACACGTGCCCCGGTGACCAAGGGTGTGCAATTCGACGCCGCTGTTGATGAAGATGAGGATGATGAGAACATCAAGAGAATGAAGAGTGTCTACAAGGTGTACTTCGATAGAGAGAATTCCGTGAAGAAACCAGAGATGACCATCGAGGCTACTTCCCCTCCACCACCTCTTCCTGATGTTCATGTTGACAAGGCCGCTACATCTGCCGACTATGAAGAAGAAGACCAAGTGAGGGAGTTGCAGGCTCCTTCCCAGAACTTACTTGCAGCAGGCAACACACAAAATGGCCGTAATCACAGAGTTGTCTCATCCATCTACTCCACTGTCCCATTGCAATTTGATCAGGAACAGCAACAAGCACACTACCAACAACAACCTCAAGAACCACGTTTGCAGCAGCACTACCAGGCACCTCCGCCTCAACACATGTATCAACCACCATCCAGATACAACTCCCCTTCCGCATCTCCAAGACTCCAACCACAATACTCTGGTCAAGCTCCAGTGGAACTTCCACCGCTGCAAACTGTTCCAAACCCAAGTGACTTGGATTACAACGACATTGTTACAAATACTGAGTATGCACCAAAGAAGTCATTGACCGCTGGTTCTAGACCAGCTGATCTCAATGTCCGTCCATTTAACCCACTCCATTACTCTGATCAGATCTTCAATACTCCTTCTTCGCCAGTTTCTCCTCAGGCTGCCACTTTCAACGCTCCAGATGCCTTCAAGGACAACCAAGGTGCACCATCTCCTCACCATTTGAGATCCTCAATTGTTATGATGGACCCTGTTGGTATCGGTAAGGAGAAGATCTTCAGACCAGCTGGATCATTCTCCGGTATGAACAGTGCCAACAGTTCAAGAGCTGCCAGTTTGACCAGTTTATCTGGAGGTTACTCACAACCAACCATGCAAAGCTCAGACCCAGACCTTCTTCCTAGATCCGGCTCAAAGGCTGATCTGAGAACACAGTTGGGTGCCTCCGACAACTACAACTTTGTATGACATATAATAGACTCGTTCGTTCCTTCTCGATTCAAAGTAATAATTGTAGTGTACATTCAAGCAAATTCGTAATCATCAACCCTGTTTCTGAACTTGAGAAGGTTCTGTTTGATCTTACTCGTGTCGACCCATGTGAGATAGTCCTCCATGTTTCTTGTGACAAGATAAGCTGGATCCGTGATCACATTTGGTCCCACCCTAACATGTCCTTGTTCGACAAACGTGATGGCGTCTTTCAGGTTCTCAGCCATCTTCAAACGACACATCACCACGCCGATTCGACGACGACACATCGCACTTACCGTTACTTTGTTCTCGAGATCCGATATCTTGGACTTGGTTGGGAGGATCCCCATAGCGTAAAGCTTCTCCAGTAGTAGTTGCTCGTGTTTGATACGCACTGGGTCAGTAGGAGGTAATAGTGAGAGTTTGTGTGCCAGTTTACGGATGTCACCACAGATCTTGTTGTACTTGTGATAGTCTTCTCTTTTCTGAATGTGGTATGTTCTCATCACTTCTGCGTCTCTGTGGCCATTGTCTTGCTTCCAGTCGAGGAAGTCGACTTTCTTCAAGAGTTTCTGCTCATGATGTTTCAGTTTTCTGACCATTTTGGGCGGTGTTTGGGATTGTCTTGGGTTGATTCAAGCTACCTTCTGGTCGATTTCAGGGGAATCAAGGAAAAGAATAAACTTGTAAAAAGTGATGAGCTGCAGCGCCAAAGAAAATTTTTGATTATGTAATCTCATCAAGATCTATTTTTTCCATATCCGAGGGCTCCTAAAGCCAAGTTCCAAGTTCCGACTCAGTCGTTGACTGTGAAAAATCGGACCTCTTTGATGAGGGAAGAAGTAACGAGTCTTCGAAGTTCAGACTCTCTCATCATCATTGAAGAGCGTATCTTGTCTTTGATCGTCCCAAGATGATGTTCCTCAGATCTACACAACAGAGTTCCATGAGACTCTTCTCTACGACTTCTCTGCGAGCCTCCAACATCGGCCAAACACCAATCTTCGTTCCACCAGAAGTGAAGATCGAGTTCTCCAAGCTCGACAAGCCAATCCTAAAGAGAAAGGGCAGAACACAACTCACAATCTCACAACTTGCTAAGATCGAGGGTCCTAAGGGTTCACTTGAACTACAGATGCCAAGCTTCCTCCAGTTGAACCGTACAGATGACAAACTCCTTGTGTCCGTGCCGAAGCCAGAGGACAAGCAGCAGAGAGCTCTTTGGGGTACATTCAGATCACTGCTGAACAACCATGTTGTTGGTGTTACAGATGGACATCTCTCCATCTTGAAGCTTGTCGGTACAGGTTACAGGGCCCAAGTGGAGGAGAAAGATGGTAAGCCATTCTGTTCACTCAAAGTTGGTGCCTCTATCCAACAGGGACTTTTCATCCCAGAGAACCTCACAGTGACGTCGCCATCCCCAACAAGAATCATCATTGAAGGTGCAGACAAGCAACAGGTGAAGCTCTTTGCTGCCAGACTCCGTGAGTTCCACCCACCTGAGCCATACAAGGGTAAGGGTATCTATGTTGATGACGAGACCATCGCCCTGAAGGTAAAGAAGATCAAGTGAGTGGGGAAGTCGTATTCTATCGCTCCTCAACGGCAAAATCGTGTATATATATATCTGGATTCAATTGCATAGCTATCCATATCAGTGTCTGATCTGTAGAGCACCCAAAGCGTTGTCATGCCAACCCCTTATACAAACTTCTTCGCGACTTTTTTTTCCAGGCCCGAAACGCTTCTGCTCTTCATCGTCAAAAACCATCAAGAGACACTAGAAAGACAGATCTGTACTATACCAAGCGTTCGAGTCCACTCTATCCCACCAAGCAACCCACAAAGATGAACTCACTGCTTGGATTACGTGTGCGAGCCACTCCTTTCGTGTCGCAGTTCCCACGTATGGTGCGCACCGGTGCCTCCCTCACTGCCCCATCCACCGTCCAACCTAGAATCGTCGCAGAAGCTCCAAACCACAGCCCAGAGAAGGCCGTTGACAGAAGAAGACTGCCTAACAGAACAGGCCTCGTTGCCGTCAAGCGTGGAATGGGTCCATGGTTCGACAAGGAGACGGAGACAGTATACCCAGTGACGATTCTAGAGGTGAACCAAGTCGAAGTCGTTTACAACAAGACCAAGGAGAAAGAAGGTTACTACGCCGTACAGGTCGGTTACGGAAGCAAAAACCCACACAAGGAGACCAGGCAAATGCTCGGTCATTTCGAAAAGGCACAGGTGAACCCAAAGCTTAAACTCGCGGAGTTCATGGTCAAGACAGGAGAGGCCCTCCTCCCAGTGGGGACATTGCTCAACGCTGACTTCTTCACACCAGGCCAGTATGTGGACATCAAGGGTGTTTCAAAAGGTAAGGGTTTCGCCGGTGTGATGAAGCGTTATGGTATGAAGGGTCAGAAGGCCTCTCACGGTGCCTCCTTGTCCCACAGATCCGGTGGTTCCTATGGTGCCAACACTTCTCCAGGTCGTGTCTTGCCGGGAAAGAGAATGCCTGGTAGAATGGGTGGTCAGCAGTGCACAAAGCAGAACTCTCTCGTTGTTAATGTGGAGAAGATCGATGAAACTAGAGGTATGATCATGGTGAAGGGCCACGTTCCAGGTCCAACCGGTGCCTTCGTCAAGCTCTCTGATGCCATCAAGAAAATGTGAGTGGATGTCTTAACGATCGTGTATATAGTCTAATCGAAGCTAAAGATTTATGCGCTTGTAGATGACACTATATATCAATGAGTATACACATAGAGACTGATCAGTCGTCTTCCAACTCGGATGGCTTGAGCAAACCACCAACCTTGGAAGCTCTTTCTCTATCCTGACGCTGCTTCTCCAACAGCTCATTCTCACGGTCCTCAGCAAACAAGTAATCTGTTGGATCGCCACCGTACTGCTTGATCTGCACCAAGAAGTCACGCAATGTACCCTTGAACTTAGCTGGGTCACGATGTTGCAATATGAGGGCCTTGATGAAGTTCTCGACTTGTGATGGCTGCAAGTGAGGGAAGGCGTTCATCAGCATGTTGGCCAAGTACTCTCTCAGGAAGACATTGTTTGGTGTTCCAGCTGGGGCCTGTCCCTCGGTGTACAAAGGCTCTGTGATGTATCCACTCTCCACGAGTTCAATCATCTTGGAAAGTAAAATGGCTTGTGCCTTGAAACCGGCCTTGTGGTCAGAGTCTGTGATGACGTAGAAGGTGTCAGAGAGAATAGGGAAGAAGAAGTTCTGGTAGAAAGCTGTAGTGAATGGTGTGGTTCCTAACTTCTCCACATTCTTCAAAAGCTCATTAGCAAGACTCAGACCACTGTTCTCCACTTCTCTGTTGTTGTGCTTGAACGCCCAAAGAATGGCATTGACAAGAAGTTGGAATGCCTCGCCAGAGAGCTGTAACAACGCATTGAAGGCTTTCAAATCGATCTCTCTCAAGAGCTTGTAGAACTCCACACGATGTTCTGGGTATTCGGTGAAGTCCTTGTTGATCATGTCCAAAGTAGGTTCAAACACGTTCTGCAAAATGAGCACAACGCCATCAGGGATCATATGACCAACCTTAGCAACAACTGTGGTCAGACAGTTCAACACCTCTGCGTCACGAGCATCTGGAACGTTGGTCTTGTAGTCCTCCAAAATAGTGGTCAACAATGGCTGAACCAATGTACCAACAACCTGGTCAAGGTTGTCCGCTTTCGAAACATAAGCCTCGACAAGGTGCAAAATCTCCTTCTTGATTGTACGCAAACCTCTAACCTTTGGAGTCTTGGTGGCAATCAAGCCATCGCTGGCAACTGACTCAGAGATCATTGTGGAAACAGCCTTGTACAGGGAGAGCATGTTCTCATAGATAAGACCCAGTTGAGTGTAGAAACCAGATCCCAGAGAGGAACAAACAGCAACGTTTGTCTTGATGATATTGGCGATGATCTTAACGGTTTCAGGATTTGTCAGAAGTGTTGGGTCCTCACCAGCCTTCGCCACAATAGCGGTCCAAGCTGTGTTTGGCAAGAACATCAAGTCCTGGAGCAAACGCTCTCTAACAGCAGAGTTCTGTTGAGCACCAACAATGTAACCGCATGCCTCGTAGAATGTGTGAACCTGTTGTGGCTGAAGGTCCTCGGTAATCTTCTGGATGTTTCTGATGATCTCATCAATGAATGGCTCGGTTTCGTTGGCCTGTTGAAGCACAAAGTGACGACGACACTTGAGTGTGATCTTCATGAATGTATCACAAGCCATATCCTGGACACCCTCATGTGTCTCGTGCATGAACTCAAAGAGTTTGTTGATAACAGTCTTCAAGAACTTCCAGTGAGCCTTCAAGAATCTAGGGTATTGACCAACAATGTACATGATGTTGGATGCAACAACTGCCTTGTTGTCCTTACCACGCTTCATCTCTGTAAGTGCAAGCAAATCCTTGATAACAGAGACAAGGAATGTCTTCTCCATATCCTCGTTCATTGTACCGGAGATAGAACCAATGGCCCAACAGAGAGTGTTAATGTTGTGCCATGACCATTCACTGCCGTCAATCTGTCTGGAAAGCTTCTCGGTCATAATATTCTGTGTGTCAAGAACATCCAAGTGTGTCAGGTAAACCAATACCTCCCTCATGGACTTGTAAAGTGTAATAGTATCGGACTCCTTAACAAATTCACGGACGATTTCACCTTCATCGTTCTGAACAACGAGGACTTCTTCTGGCTTAGCCATGTTTTCGATCACCACAAGTCTGAGCTGGGAGAGAATGTCCTTGTAAATGTGCTTTCTAAGTGGGAACTTCTCCAAGAGCTCTGGGTTTGGTGCACCACCAGCAGATGATCCAGCCAACACCTGGCCAAATCCGAGCTGCATAAGTGGTGACAATTCGGTTGCTGGGAGCTGTTGCACTTCCTGGAACAAGGAGCTCACCAGTTTACTCCAGTAATCCAAACAGGTCTTGAACAGTTCTCTCTCTTCGATCTTGGACAACTCCAACAAGTATTGGTGTGCAGTTATTAGCAACTCCCTACACTGCTGGTTGCCCTCGAGAGCCAAGACGTGATTGGCAAGGAATGAGCAGATGAACATCGCCAAATCTTGGAGGAACGCCTGATCGTTGGAGTTGGCAACGGCATAGGATCTCTTGAGTTCGACATTTGGTGGGATGACGTGTGCAATTTGCTCCATGGCTCCCTGGAACATGGCAACGAACTTCTCGTCGTAGTCAGAAGTGGTGAGAGATGCAGCTTCAGTGAGACACTTGAGGGTGACGTCTCTGGTATCAGCAGGGCCGATGAACTTGCTAGTGAGAAGCTCCAAAAGGTTTGTCTCGAAGATGTAGCCGAGTGGAATCCATTGCATGTATCTCAAGATGGTATTCAGTGTAGCGACAATGAGTGATGGTTTGTTGGACTTGTCGAGAACCTCGTAACAAAGCTTGAAGATCTCAGAGAACTCCTGGCCCATTCTGTTCTTCAAGTTCTTGGCCTTCGCCTGTGTCATTTGCTCAGATGAGTAGTCAAAGACCTCTTCAGAGAGCAACTTGAGAATGACCATGTTGTTTTCACAAACGTTGAAACTGGCTCTTGAGGATTGAACCAACTCTGGAATGAAGTTTGGCCAGTTTTCCGGCCATTCTTGTTTGGCAATTTGCACGAGAGTAAGGTCACACTTACCAATGAGGGCCCTCTGTTTGTTGAACTCTGAGTCTTCAACATCGCACATGGCAATGATCATGTTGACGATGAAGTTTCTGATACCTTGTCTCTGTTCATCTGGCAAAAGTTTCCATTTTGTTTGAATGAGCTTCTCCAAGATAGAAAGACCGATGTACTTCGCCTGCGGGTTCTGGGAAGCCTGTAGGATCTGGTCAGCCTTTTGCCAGGCATCTGGATGTTCCTGGAACTTAGTGACAACGTCTTGGGCAACCTTACGATCAGGGCCTGATCCGGTGTAGAATGTCTCCACAACTCTATCGAACAAGCCAACGTCAAGCGGCTGTGAGAAATCGAGAATGGCCTCCATTGTTTGTCAACGTGAAAGTGACGAGTTGAGTATGATTGAAGAGGTTACGAAGGACAATCAAATCAGTGGCGATTGGCAAACAAAAGAATGGCGGTGTTTATGCGAGATAGCGATCAGTAGAGATGAAATTGAGGTGAGGTCGTTGGACGAGTGATTAACCGCTGTGACAGATCCCTTTCAAGTCTAAACTTGCACCAGTGTATCGTCGAGTTTTTTCGATTTAAAGGCTGAAAGGGGATTACGATGGTTGTGTGTGTTTAGTATTTACGATTGGTTTTTTCTCAAATTTTCGGTGTGGGAAACGCGCAGGTCCAACTGGCCAGAGCTGAAACCACCAGGGCTCCGTAACAATATTTGGTAGGGGCAGCACAGCAAGGGCTCTTTTGTTTACATTTCGCTATCTACGTATACTTTAGCTTCATCTCCCATTGCACTTTGATGAAGGCGAAACTTTCAACTTCCATCAAAGAATGGCGATCATAATCCATGAGTCTCATTGCCGCTCACCAGGTAACAACTCCATCATCGTGCGACTCACGGTCCGTTTTGAAAGTGTTACCTTCAACGGTTCCACAACGCTTGCCCCCTTAACATCTTAGGAGAGTTCACGGGACACCCAGCTCATTCTTGATGATGTGAAAGTATTGGTAGAAGAAGTTTTCCAACGAGTGCAGATCACTACATCGAATTATCCGAACATTGATGAGACCAAAGTGGCGGTCTAGGTTGTACCTGAAACTGCATTGAGAGATCACCATTTCTTCAAGCTAACTGCAGAGTGAGTCAAGTATACTAACCATCATTGATACTTCAGCAAGCTGGCACATTTACTTACAACATTCAACCACAAAGACTATATTCAATGTCCAGGTCACTGCGTTTACCCTACGAGATTCAACTGTCACCTATGTCACCTTGCCTGAAAACCTTCAATGGAACTTCGATCACCGATGCCCGATCAAGCGCTGCAAACTTGTTTGGATCACACAAGGCATTTGTTAGGATGATACAAGCTTCTAAGAAAGAACAACAGGTGTCTTCCCCATCTGAAGTTGAGCTGTCTGAGTTGCTTGCAAGACTATTGGAACTTCAAGGAGTGCTTCCCCTTGAAGACGAGAATGAGATCGAGACTTTCTTGCAGACATACACCAACTTGTGCCAGGTTGCGGAATATTTGCACACACTGAGATTGAGAGCTAGTGGTGGGTGATCTATCTTTGATCCAGTAGACTAGTTTGAAATAGCTAGGTCAAAGACTTCTGAGTATGATTGATGCCGTATCTGTTTAACAGTTCTGAAATTTACGCTAGCTGTCACCGGTACGTAATTATCAGAACCTGCGCTCCAGCCGTTCCTCCCACAGTTTATGCCGCGATGACGTTGATAGAGCCCATCACTGTACTAGTAGAACCAGCGCGCGCACGTGGGTAAAGACACACACCGCTTTGGTACTCGACAGCTGCGGGGTGAGTCCTTCAATCACAGTTGGATCAGTTTAATTTTCACCTGTTTCTCAAATCAGGAACGTGCACTGCTTCGGTGTACACTTTTCAGAGTTTTCTACCCCCTTGAGCCCACACCTATCACTACCTACCCGATTCCACTGACATCCCACGCACACTCCATACCACAACTAGATGTAAGTTGCCCTTCTCATCAGAAGTCTCATCAGCTGGTCACTAACACGTAAATAAAGGAAATTCGGGAAGTACTTGGAGTCGAGGCAGCTTGAGCTACCTGAGTATCTCGGGCACTTCATCAATTACAAAGCGCTGAAGAAGGTAAGTAATGGCATGACATCCAATTGACTCCTCCGACACGACTACTGACAGATATCACAGCTCATTAAACAACTCGCCATCCCACAGGGCAATGCAGCTGATTTCGACGCTGAAAAAGCCCTGCAAGAGAACAAGACTGCCTTCTTCTTCAGGATCGAAAGAGAATTGGAGAAAGTCAACCTGTTTTACCTTGAGAAGAAGTCCGATCTGGAAATAAGACTTGATATTCTCGTGAAGAAGAAGACCGATGCCATCGCTAAAAACAGACTCGGTTCGAAGACTTCCATTGCCTACATCACACTATACGACGGGTTTAAGAGATTCTCCAGAGATCTTGACAGACTGGAACAGTTTATTGAGCTCAATCAGACAGGTTTCTCCAAAGTACTCAAGAAATGGGACAAAAGATCCAAATCACACACCAAGGAGCTGTATCTCTCCAAGGCTGTTTCCGTTCAACCGGTGTTTAGCAGGTCTGAGATTTCACAAATGAGTGACTTGTGTGCCAATTCTCTGGTGGAGCTTGATGCCAAGGCTGAAGGTGAACAAGTGGTAAGATTCGACTACAACGGTAATGGTGGGCGCCACCCTTCTGTTCCCTACAACGATATGTCCAACTTGAATCTGTCGAACCAAGAAGAGTCGACATCCCCTGCAGAATCCTCCCCTGGGAAAGTGGATGACTTCGAAGTGGACGAGGTGTACTCTGAATTCCTCAACATTGCCTACTCGTCAACGGTCAACGACTTGCTGCTGCCGTTCATTGAGAGAACCAAGAAGGCACCAAACGCAGAGTACAAACTCACCAAGATCTTCTACCTTGCCATCGGCACCAGAGTCTCCGATGACATTCTCTCCAGCTTCTACAACGCGTGCAATGACTCCATCAACTTGGAAAACACAGACGAGTTGTCCCAAAGAACAGTGATCCATGAGGCGTGCTGCAGTGTCCACCACAGCAGAGACTTCATCGTGGAGATTGCCACCAAGTCGAACTTGAACCTGTGTACCAAAGACATCAGTGGAAGAACGCCTCTTCACTATGCTGCGGAGCTTGGAAGAACCGCTTTGATAAGATTGCTCTGTTTGTCGAAAGACGTTCTCGAGCACCTGAACGATCTCGACTATGACTCCATGTCACCGTTACTTTTGGCCATTGATAAGAACCATCTGGAAAGTGTGAAGGCTCTTCTTGAGCTGGGTGCCGATGCTGCTCCAGTAAGCTCTGAAGACAGACCACAGTACCTACCCCTCAATGTGGCCTGCAAATCGGGAAACTTCGAAGCTGCTGAGTTGCTTCTTGAGCAACCCGGTGTGAAGAACTTCCAAAAGGATGCCGAGGGACTACTTCCACTCCATGTTGTTGCAAAGACTGGTAACTTCAAGCTTGTGTCGCTGTTAACCCAAAACGGTGCCGACCCTAACTCAGTCGATGGATTCAACAAGTGGCCTCCGATCTTCTACGCTGCTAGTGGTGGTCATCCAAGAACCACTGCAGCTTTGATCGATGCTGGTGCCCATATTGAGATCAAGGACGAGGATAACAACACACCGTTGTACTATGCATCTTGGGAGGGACATGTGTCGGTGCTCAACGTTCTTATTGAAGCTCTACAACGCAAAAGTGGATCTCAGAACTTACTCTCCCCATTGAAGATTGGGAGTAGCAAGAGCATATCATTGTCTCCCAGTGTACAACCTCCAAGTTTCTCTCTTGGACCAGAAGCTTTCAACATCGATGCCATTCCGGACCTTGAGCTTCCACCACCTATCATTCCGCTAAGACGTTATGGTCACAACTTTTTGGAGAAGAAAATCTTCTTACAGTTGCATTTCTCATTGGGCAAAGACTCCATTGTTCTCAATCAGGATGAAGTGATCACCTCTCTACCTGGAAGAATTGTCATCAGTTCCAAGATCAGCGATGTGGTACCGAGAAACATCCTACTTCCAGTAACGGATGGTGAAAACACTGTTGCATTCCAAGTGGACTCTCTGGATCAGTTCTCCATTGACTTCGAGATCTTCCCATCTTTCGGTACTAAACTCATTGCTAAGACTTCTGCACTTTCGAATGTCTTCACCAACGTTGCCAATGATGGCTTGAACAATTCTGCCGTTCTGCCACTCTTTGATGGTCGTGTTAAGAACGTGGGTGAATTGAGATTCCAGTTCCAGGTAATCCATCCATACTCTGGTACACCTCTCGAGATCACCAAGTATGACACATACTGGAAGTCCACTAGTGGTGGTAATGGAGGCATCCAGAACTCTGTTCTCAGTTTCGTCACGTCGTCTTCTCTTTCGGGTGACTACGTGAATATCAACGTTTCTCTTCTTGCGGATGGTACACCGATTGTTTGTCCATCGTGGAACCTTGAAATCATGGGCACTGAATTACCATTGTTCCAACTTTCTGTCGATCAACTCAAACTGCTCACGAAGTACGACACAAGCAACATCCTATTCCCTGACTTGACTACATCCAAGTCTGAGTTTCATGAAGCACTGAGTCGTATCCTCGACACCAACTATATTCTTTTGGACGATCTTCTGAGACTTCTCCCTGAATCCGTGAATCTGAACATCAGAGTTCTCTACCCAACCGAAGCTGAAGTACGTGATATCCCATTGACGTTACCGGATACCACTGACTTGGATAAGTTTGTCGACTCAGTATTGACCACTGTGTTCGATTATGTGAGCCATTTGCGTACCGAATCTGTGAAGCGTACAAGATCTCTGTTGTTCTCCTCCAATAATCAGTCCGTTTGTTCGATCCTGAACTGGAAACAACCAAACTATCCGGTGTTCTTCACTGTGAACGGGGTGCATTTCGACAGTGACCGTTTCCATTTGCGCTCTGCTAATCAGTTCCCGGTGGATGTTGTCCACTCTGAGGATGCCACCACACACTCTATCAAAGAAGCTGTGAGATTTGCCACGCTGAACAACCTGTTGGGTATCATGGTACCATCTGAGTTGCTCATCTTGGTTCCTGACTTGGTCGAGAGTATACGTTCCAGAGGTTTAGTTCTTGTGGGTGGTAAGAAGGGCAGAAAGGACTTCAGTGCTGCAGAAGATGCCAACACCTCTGCGAAGACGGACATCAACGGAGCAATTTGGGAGGACATCTTGAGTTTCAAGGGTGCTATAGACATGTAACTCAGTTAATATATGATATGGACTACAGGTGATTCTAAAAACATATGCATTTTGTCGTAGCGGATTACTTGAATCTTGCCAAAGCTGGGCCAAGCAACTCCTTCTCCTCTGGGATGCCCTTCTCCTGTCTCACCTTCTGTGCTCTCAACTCCTTCTCCTTCTTCAGGTTGGCCTCCAATCTCAGCTTTCTCTGGTCGATGACGTTCTGCTGTTTCTTTCTCATGTGACGACGCAGGGCAGAGTTCTTTCCCTTGACGTTTGGTCTAGGCTGCAACTTCTCGTCCTCCGTCTGCTCCTGAGACTTGGTGACAGCAGCGAGATCTGCCGGTCTGAGTCTCTCTGTGTGCGATCTCTTGTCCACAGTACCAATGAAGTTAGGATCCAAGGAGATAGAGTCTGCAGGGAGCTTGTTGATGAGCGATCTGACCTCGGACTCCTGTCTCTGCTTAGCGGTTTCGTATGGGTTGAGCTCGAGGGAATCGTAGTTGGCCTCACCGGAACCTGGAATGATCAAAGAGGAGACACCGGTGGTGTGGCCCACACCGAGCAAATCTTCGAATGGGACATGCTTTATCGTGTTGATTCTGGATCCTGGAATCATGTGGTTCATGTAAGGAGAGTTCTGTTTGGTCTTGAACGCGTCCTTCCACACTGTTACGTGAGGTCCCCATGAGACGGACATGATGCCTGTGTCGGAGATGTCCAAGCTCGAGGCGGGTGTTGGTGTGTAGTATGAGTAGAGCTCTTTGTATGTTCTCACATCCCAGATCTTCAGGGACTTGTCAGCGCCGGCAACGGCCATGTAGTGTCCTGATCTATCAATGGCGATGTCCTTCACTGGACCTCTGCAACACTGGATCTTCACAAGGGGCTCGTTAGCGGCTGGCGACCACAACGATACAACACCTGTACTGCTTCCCAAGTGGATGATAGCGTTCCATGGGTTCTGTGTCATGGATTGCACTGGTCCAAGCTTGGTTCTGATCTCGTTTACGAGCTGACCGGTGGATGTGTCCTGGTACTTGAGATACCCACTGTTACCACTTGTGGCGAGGAGGAAGTGGTACGGGAGGAACTCCAAGTGCTTCACTTCGATGTGTTGTTTCATTCTGTGCAATTCTGTACCTTCATGGTCGTAAATGAAGGTGTACTTCTTCTGTGCAACTGCAAAGTACTGTTCGTTGTGGAGGTACTTCACAGCGTTCACGGTTTCACCCAAGTGCAACTCCGCTCTGAGCTCACCTTTTCTCCAATCCATCGAGGCAACGTGACCCTTCTCTCCTCCTATAAGCAGGTGTGTACCGGTTCTTGAGTAATCCAGTGTGTATGGTCCAAACTCTTTCAACTCCAAGTTGAAGGACTTGTTAGCAGTGGCCTGATCAACATGCTTCTTAATCTCCTCTTGCTTGAACTTGTAGGTCTTTTCCATTCCCTCAGCCTCCAAATATCCCACATCTTCTTGGAGAAGCATCTCCGTGGCAGCAGCAGATCTCACTGCATCTTTGTACTGGTTATCCAACTTCTTCAAGTTCTGTTTGAGTCTTTTGTCCTTGGCTTGTTTGTAGACCTTCTTGTTGCCTGGGGCTTCACGCTCGAACTTAGACTCGTTCGGACGCTCAATAGTTCCGTTCTTCCCTGTGAACTTTCCCATTGTGAATTGGTAAAAGCTTTGATATGGATTTCTAGTATATTTCCAGGTAGATAGTTTGATCCTCATGCGTACTTTTTAGAGATGAGCTGTGGAATAATTTTTCTGTGCGGCCCCAACCATAATTCGCGCTCTCTACTATGGATTAGTAAAGCATTACGCCATCCGTATTGTACCTTTTTCTAGACAGATACACCTGGATTCCAATTCTATCTATACATCCTTCATGAGACTGTGACTCTCTTCACCAACGACGAGGCGGTCACCAAGCACAGTTCCAAAATGTTTGGCTGGGAATCATCGGCAACAACACCATCCACAATGTCATCATCGACATCAACGTCCAACGAGGCCTTACTGACCCATTCCTTAGTCTTCTTTGCAAACTGTGCAATCTCCACATTACCACCAGACAAAGCCATACAGATCTGGGAGGACTTGTCCAAAAGGATACGGTGTACTGGGTAGTTGAGTGGAATCTTCGAGTACACGTTCTCCTTTCTCAAGTCCCATACCAAGATGAAGGACTCGTCTTCACCAACTTGATAGCCACCAAACAACCAGTAACCGTTACTACCAAACCTCAAAGTGGTCATACGGCACTTCACGCCAGGGTTCAGTGTGGTTGTGAGGTCTCCTGTTCGTAAGTCCAGAACGGAAATCAATCCATCAACACCAGCAGCGGCGACAAGAGCACCGTCTTGATGGATATCGGCTCCCACAACGGCACTTGATAACTGAGTACTGAATGCCACATTGCCCTCTTGAAGATCTAACACTGCCACTGAACCATCCTCTGCAAGGGACACTGCAATCTCTGAGATGCTAGGATGAGGACAAAGTGCAACCACTGGAGATTTGTGGGCCTTGATAACTGTATCGTTGGCTAACACTTCACCTGTTTGTAACCCGACTAAGGTGGAACCGTTGGACTTGCCGATACATCTAATCTTGGTGTTCTTCTTGATCGTGTTGTCTTTCTCGTACGCATTTTCCACAGTGTCGAAGAACGATGTGATTCCTGAGCTGGACGTGACGTAAATCTTGTTGCTTTGTGTTACACTCGTAACTGTCACCTTGCTGAATGGTTTGTTGCCCACTGTGGAAGCCTCAAGTGATGATAGCGTAGACTCCAGTGACACGTTTGGTTTGTTCTTTTGTGACTTGTGTAGGGCAAACAGTTGCTCATTGGCCTGTGTGATGGCATCGGTAATATGCGAAGGCATAGAATCGGAACCCATCTGGACATCCTGAACATCGTTTTCGTGGCCATTCTGACTATTCGTGGAGTCCACTTCCACAGCGTCCCCTCCGCTGATTGAGATAGTAAGCTCCTGGAGTGCCTTTCTAGCCTCATCTCGCTCCTTGATGGCTCTTGCAGCAACTCTCACAGCAGCATCGTGGTGGTACAGTGCTGTAGAAAGCTCCTTTCTAGTATCTTCGAGCTGCTTTCTCAATTGGAACAGTTCCAATGCGATAGCGTCCCATTCGTTCTGCAACGCTGAAAGCATCGATGGTACGGAATTAAGGGTAGCATTGCGCGGCTATTGGTAAGATGTGGCCCTGAGTGGTATCAGATCTTCTTCGCTGAGCTCTTCGTTGGTGATCGGGTCTTTATGATGCTCATTGATATATGCTTCGACTAATGATTTCTCGAAGATGGCACCGCTCTTTGGAGACACAACAGGCTCCTTTGGTGGGTTGCCAGAAACTGTTGAAGTGATTAGTAGTCTGTATTTTGGCTCGGTATTTGGATCGCACAACTCACTCGCACACTGCATAGTCTCTGGGGTAATAACTTCTTAAAAGGTTTCCAGATCTGTTTTCTGAATCTCCCCATTAGATGTGAAATCTGTTGATGTTTATGGTTCCCCGAGCAGATTTTTCGCGAATATTTACATCCGTACACTTTTTTCACGAAAGCGTTTGATGCTCCTCTGGTGCAATGAAGAGACCTTCTCTCTGTATCTGTACACATTGAAAGTGATGAGGAAAGGTCGTGTGTCTGTTCTATTGAAGAGCAATTGACATTCATTTACCAAGCAGGAAGTTCAGATATGAGTGACGTAAGTGCGCCAAACAGCTAGCTCTTCCCTTCCGTCATACATTTGCAAGACACTAACCACATTCATCTCTCTACAGCTCAAACGACGTAAGCTAGAAGAACCAGTACAGGACGTTAACGATCTTGTGATAGACCTACCATGGCTTACAAAACTATGTGGAGACATACATAATACACTATAGAAGAACACTGAGCAGAGATCGAAGTACCCAGAAGACCCAATCAAGTTCATCGATTCAGAAACGTCACTATACGCTGAATTGAAGTCATTATCAAACATCACTGAGTCACCATCATTATTCTAGAATGATGGGATTATCACAAAAGTTATCGAAGGACTCTTTCAGCATCCAAATGAGGATGTTGTGGAACAATTGGTTGCCACACTATCGGACCTTATTGATCATGAATACGAACCATATCAGCAGAAACTGATTACTTGGCTCCTGAACTCTACCATACTTCAAAACTTGATCAAATCATCATCATATACACTACAAATCATCCAAATCATCTCAGAGCTCACAGAATATTCAAACTTTTCCAATGAAGTACAATCAACACTGACAGACCCCGTCTTGGATACCTTGACCCGCACCGCACAACACCCTACAGATGACTACAGCCTAGAGACTACACTGTTTGATCTTGTCTACAAACTGATCGATATCGATACTGCAAAGTTCGTTGAAGAGCATCCAGAAGGGATCGAGGTGCTTCTCGTTGTGCTTTCCCGTTTTGTCAAAGAACCATACACGGACAAATTTGAGGCCATTGAAGACATTGTCGACTCCTTGGCCAAATGCTTAGTGAATGGACAAGGATATGACGTCGTTGTGAAGTATGAGGGACTGGATCTGTTCTTATTGATCATGAAGAATGGTGGTTGGGGGTTCGAGAAGTTCCTCAAATTGGCCGGATTGGCTATGGATTCGTTGACTAAAAAGCCCAACGTGGAGTTCGCAGAGAAGATTGTTCGCAGTGACTACTTCCTCAAGAATGTGTTCAAGCATTTCCACGGTGATTCTCAGATCAAGATCATACGCATATTTGCTCAACTGCTGATATTCTTACCTTTCAACTCAGATGAGAGAGTGAGGGTTATCAACAAGCTCCTGAACAAGCAGGGCAAATACTTGAAGACTCTCTTGAAGCTTGAACGCAAGCTTTGTGAGGAAGTTGAGGAGATTGGGGCTGGGTTCAGCTTTGATGACATGTACTTGGAGAAGATCGAGGCGGGATTGGATGTGCTTCAGAACATTGCCGTCTTATTCGCATGGCTCCTAATCGAGGATGACACTGTCAAAGCTGAAGTGAGACAACACGGTGTGAACGTTGAGCAGACTCGAAAAATCCTCAAGGGGTATGAGGAAGAATTGGTGTTTAACCACGATAACACGAACTCGGAATCGTCCAAGAGAGATCTCTCTGAACAGCTTAGTATGATCAGGGAGCTCCTTGCCCATCAGTGATTGCTGTGCTGTGTATCTGGTTACAGGTTCTATAATTAGCCTTTAGTCCATGTCCCCTGTCTCACAAAATACAAAGCGTACCAGTGGTTTCTCTCATGTTCTACTATGATCTACTAGTAACTAGCTGAGATCTTGGGTGTGCTTCAACGGGTGTCCTACGTCCAAGGGGGTGTACTCCGAGGACATCGGCGTGGCTAGCTTGGTTCCACGAAATTCCAAAGACACATGAACCTAGCTCGATACGAAGAGGAATTCCAAGAGGTCATGATAAGAAACCAGTGTCGTTTTACGTTAATGTCCTACGCCTTATTGACCATCAAATATAGCATGATAGTTATATACTGGATAGTCTCCAGAATGTAATATTCTTGTCCATGAAACAAGGGATCAAGGACCCTCTGAGAAATAAGCTTAAATATTGCCTAGGGATCTGCGGTGCCCGTTCCACCCCCTTCTTTTTTGTTCTCTGTGTGGCCTGTTCGTCATCGTACAACAAGTTGGTCTACGCTACCTAATACAGCCAATAAGATGGATTACTTTCAAGCTTGAGCTTCTAGGGCTGAAAGTCTAGCCCTCGATCCCTTTTTTGCTCAACTTTGAGTCCTTGACATGGCTGTCCAGTGTCGTAGTATATTTTGCCGTCCTCGAAGCACGCATACAAGTCACGATGTAAATACGGGGTTTACCGTTTGTACAATGTATAGTAAGGTTCTATCAACCTATAAACAGGACACTGATGGGGACTGGGAACTGTACTCTGTGCCATTTGGAATCTGGAATCTGGATCTCAACTGCTAGGTATCATTGATATTGACACTAGCTTGTCACTATGATCCCAGTTGGGTTCTCTCTCATCAGCTCATAAAGCCGGCGGTATTTGTTTACACACAACACGTACGACGCGTAGCCAGCCACCAGTAGAGCAATGTGCAAAGCCTCGCTATATGGCAAAGGTTTCAAGCCTCAAGAATCAAGAGTAGCCAATTGAGCTCCTGGTTCTCCTCACTTGAAGGGGCTGTTGTATGTAGCGTCAGATGCCCTTGCTTCCATTGGCTGTAGTTCCCACTTCGCGGTGTGCCAAAATGGGCAAGAAAAGGGCTCAAAACAGCCAAGGTCCCGTATCCTGTATGCACTGATGATCAAGATAATTTTGATCAGAAGCTCACTTCGGACAAATGTGGTGACGAGTTGTGGCTCGTGAGTCGTGAGTCACGTCTACACATGACGGACACGGGACAAAATCCTGAATATTCTGGCACCATCGGAACAGTCGAGAGAAAAACCTTATTTTCGGAACTCGAGGCTCGAGTGCAGTGACTTTTGGGAAAATGAACTAACTTCAAGATGTCTGGAGAAGGTGTCAAAACTCGCGATGCACATCGTTCACCTCCTTTGTGAGTGACTTTTTGTTGTCCATTCACGAAGTGGTGGTCTCAAGAACCACCAACTCTAGATCTTAATATATCTCAAAGTTATCGTAGCTATAGTTGCTGGTCACTCTGGTGACTCGTGAGTTGTCTTCGGCCGAATTCAATCTGGCATTTTCTGCATGGGACCCCAGATTTTCCAAGGGCGCCTAGGCTGTAAACTTGCCACCTCTTTTTTTTCAGCCGTCTTTTATAAAACTACAGAGTTTCCTCGCTCCATCTTCTTATCCAGTCGCTTGTGTAGGTTCAAGAGGAAATCGATCTTTTCATCAATCGAAAAACCACAATGCAGTTCTCTACACTCGCTCTGATTGCCGCTGCTGTTGTTCCAGCTATTGCCCAGGATGCCCAGAAGGGTGAGGGATCTGACTGGTTAACTTACACCAAGAACTTGGGCTCCACCACTATCGTTGTCACCAACTACCAGGGTACCGCTCCATTGACTGGTGAGTTCGTCAGAACCCAAACCGTTGAGGTTTCTGAGGGTGGTGTTGTTGCTTACACCAAAATCAACACGTACATTGACACTGCTGCTGCTGCCGCTGCCACTGCTGGTGTTTCTAACTCCACCGTAGTCTCTAACTCCACCATTGTCTCTTCCACATCTGCTGCCTCCAACGGTACTACCGCTTCCACTGTTACTTCCTCTTCTACTTCTGCTTCCTCCTCTTCCTCTGTCTCCACTGGTGCTGCTGCCAACGTTGCTGCTTCCCTTGCCGGTGTGCTTGCCTTGGCCGCTGGTGTCGCTCTTATCTGAGATGTCTTTGATAACATGTGCCTCTAATAATCTGTAATACAACTGTTCGTCGTCAATTCATAAAATTTTGGGTATTTGAGCTCCTAGTCTATCTCTTAAGACAATCAATATCTCCATCTCGCTCGATCATGTCACTTTTCAACAACTCAGTGTCACTCCTATAGTAACTTCAAGGCACATTCGTCTAAGCAATTAAAATGTGAGCTCTTGAATACCCAAGCTCAAGAGTCTAGACTCTAGACAGCATCGAGTCGTACAAGTTCAACGCGGTCCTTCAAAGTTCAGCCACAACCTTCAATATTCAACCGGGACATGTCCGAAAAGAAGTTTTTCTAGCTCACTGTTCGAGACATTTCGCTCGGGGCCAGCTGCACCTCTATGTACAAACAAGCTCAAACAGATTTCGTGAAAACACCCAAGTGCTGCAAGCCGGAACCGCTAACATCTGTCTCAGCTTGTGTTGAGATGGTGGTGTTGAGTCCTGGATCAATGGTATAAATATGGGTCATCCCCCCTCCAAGGTTTCTCAATCCATCAATCACTAAAATTCTTCTCTCTCCATATACACACACAAACAATAAAAATGCAGTTCTCTACTCTCGCTTTGATCGCCGCTGCCGTTGCCCCAGCTTTCGCCCAGGATGTCCAGAAGGGTGAGGGTGCCGACTGGGTTACCTACACCAAGAACTTGGGTTCCACCACCGTTGTTGTCACCAACTACCAGGGTACCGTCGCTTTGACCGGTGACTGGGTCAGAACCGAAACCGTTGAGGTTTCTGAGGGTGGTGTTGTTGCTTACACCAAGATCAACACTTACATTGACCAGGCTGCTCTTGCTGCTGCTGAGGCTGAGACTACCTCTGCTGCTGCTGAGACCACCACCTCCGAGGCCGCTGAGACTACTTCTGCTGCTGAGACCACCACCTCTGAGGCTGCTGAGACCACCACCTCCGAGGCTGCCCCAGCTTCTACTGAGGCCACCATCGAGACCTACTCCGGTGCCGCTGCTAAGGTTGGCTTCTCCCTTGGTGCTCTTGCCCTTGTCGGTGCTGCTCTCATCTAAGGGGCTTAACCCTTTATGATACCACCTGTTGACCAGGATGTGTACACAATTTGGTCAATTTGAATAATGCTCGTTTTATGAATCGCTTATGAAATGTACTTCACGTGTTTGTAGCTGGGAGCAGAAGATCAGATGGCACCATAATGACTCTGCTCATGATATGATCCTTATGGGAAGAGGTCCTCGTTCTGGAAGCTTATCTGATCTATCTGATTTCAATACCTGCAAACCCTAGATGGAGTACTATTTAGTAGTATAACGTCTAAAATCTGGATAGATTCTAGTCCTCGTGATACAACAGATGATTCATTATGCTTTTGGTGCATATCAACAATGGGCTTATCTGGCCAAGACATCTATCAAAGGATAACGGTACTGTTACCTACGATGTGCGGTGCTATGAATTTGTTCCTCGACAACTGGGGCCCCTCTAGTGTCGAGACTCGAGGCACCAGAACTCACACAGAACTCACAGTGCAGTACCTACAAAACTGCAAACGGATGGGTTGTACTTGTGAAATGAGAGATCATCCAGCTTGAGGGCAACTGGGAAAAAACGCAGCTCTCGGATGATTGCGCCGTCGAGTGGCAAGCACCTGAAAATCTGGGCCGGCTTTCGGGTAAATAAACTTTCAAGCCGTTAAGTCTTCGAAAGCCCACGGGTCAATGAAAAAGAGCGCGTCAAAACTAGAAACCGATGCTAGAAAGACAACTAAACAAGCCCAGTAGTTTTTGGTGCCATGATAACCTTAATTCTAGGTTAGACCTGCGGAGCTTCCGTTGTTGTATCTTCAACACTTCAATCATAGAGGAGAATCCCCTACCCCAACCCCTCTACAGCAAAAAGACCCTCGATACGTATCTCCTGAATTTACGGAGTGTAATGCGCGAACGAGTTATCAGATGTCCCAATCTGAGCTTGATTTTGGGACAAATCGGCCACAGCGAGTGAAGCTCTCTGGACCCTGGGTCACAGCTTCCGAGTTCCTCGTAGCATTCGTCACATGAACTAGAAATGTTGAACTACTATGTATTTGGAGCTGACGGTTGACTGATGTCTGGGCATCTTCTTGGAGCTTCTTTGTAGCTGTCAATGGTCATTTTGATTGTCAGCAGTCAAACTATTGTAAAGTGGCTACAGTAATTTGGGTGTCCACTGTCGTCCATCGTGAACTTGCTAATCTGTACAGGTAAGACGTTTCCAGAAACCAGAAAAAACACCCATGCACTTCACTTAATTGAGATAAATCCCGCACAGTAGGGTACTGGTATATATATCTATACACTTCCTCACCTCACTACAAGGATCGATCACTCGACTGGAATGCTCGTATACCACATAATCGATCAATAAAGATGAAGTTCTCCACACTCGCTACTCTCGCCGCTTCTATTGCCCCAGTTTTGGCCCAGACCGGTTCGGACTGGGTTACTTACACCAAGAACCTTGCCGACACCACCGTTGTTGTCACCAGATACCTTGGAACTTCCACTGCGTTGACTGGTTCTGAGTGGACTACCAAGACCGTCGTTGTTTCCTCCGATGGTGTGCCAAAGTTCACCGAGATCATCACCGCTCCTGCTGCAACTTCTGCGGCCGCCACTGAGGCTGCTTCCTCTGATCCTGACTGGGTTACTTACACTAAGAACCTTGCTGACACCACCGTTGTTGTTACAAGATACCTCGGTACCTCTACTGAGTTGACCGGTTCTGAGTGGACAACCAAGACTGTCGTTGTCTCCTCAGACGGCGTCCCAAAGTTCACCGAGATCATCACTGCTCCTGCAGCTGCTGGTAACTCATCAGCTTCTTCTACCACTGCCTCCACTGAAGCTACTATCGAGACATACTCTGGAGCTGCTGCTAAGGTCGGTCTTTCTTTGGGTGCTATTGCAATTGTTGGTGCTGCCCTTATCTGATTTCGAAAGAGACAGAATTTGTGCTAGTCCCATGCCGGCATGAGCTGCTAATCAAACCCTAGTTTCTTAATATAATTTCTTAATATAAATACTCTTGTAAACTATATCCTTCAAGTCGGTATTTACCTGTAGTAGGTAATACTATATGTAGGGCGGGGAGTTACAAATATGGCAGCTGGCAGCAGTTACTAGTTACTACTTGTAAGTTGTGAGGTACTACTACGTAGATTGGCAATGTTTTTTTGTGTCACGACGTCACAGATCACAGACCCACGCGTCACTCAGATCTTGAAACAATCATGCCAAGCCCCTACTAAACCTTAAATTCTAGCCACTAGTGACTAGCTCGCTGGTCAGCGCTGATCAGTTCACAATAATCATATACCTACTAAACCAGATGGACAATAGATGGTGCTTTAACTATATACAACAATTGCGAACTCCACCAATCATGACTTCTTAAATGTCAACATAGCGCCAATAACTCATAATTCTGAGGAGCTATGTGACATGTCCCGATATTTCAGGTCATGATGATTCCAGCCAATTGTCTCTGAATTTTGAAGCTGGAAGGAATGCGGCTTTCGGTTTTCAGAAAGCGTTTTTTGTTATCGCGTCCGAAAGTACGTGAAAGGCCAAATCCGTAAGCCCCCTGGACAAATCCGGTTACTTCTGGCCCTTTTTGGGCGAGGCTTATCAAGATATCATGGAGTCGTGAAGGCTCATGTGCCAAATGTCCTAGGCTTTGAAGGTATTAGAACGACTTGCGTGAAGAGCGTGTCTATGTTACGTAGTTAGCCAGTACAGGAGTCCACCGTGATCAAAAGTCCCGCAAAAAACCCGAATATAAATAGAAAGAGTACCCCCCATGATGTTTCTGGATTTCGACTCACGAGTGAGACCTGCTGTCTAACAAGCTCTACATTCAACAGAATATCAAAATGCAGTTCTCCACTCTCGCTACTCTCGCTGCTGCTATTGCCCCAGTTTTGGCTCAGACTGGGTCTGACTGGGTCACCTACACCAAGAGTCTCGGTTCCACCACTGTTACCGTCACCAGATACTTGGGTACTTCCACCGCATTGACTGGTTCAGAGTGGACTACCAGAACTGTTGTTGTTACCCAGAACGGTACCCCAGCCTACACTGAGATCGTCACAGCTCCAGCTGACGCCGCTCCAGCTGAGTCCTCTGCTGCTGAGACTACCACATCTGACCCAGACTGGGTTACATACGTCAAGAGTCTCGGTTCCACAACTGTCACTGTGACTAGATATTTGGGTACCTCCACTTCCTTGGGTTCTGGTTACACTACAAAGACCGTTGTCGTTTCCCAGAACGGTACCCCAGCTTACACTGAGATTGTCACTGCTCCAATTGAGACTGCTGCCGAGTCCTCCGCCGTCTCCTCTGAGGTCTCTGTTGAGTCCTCTGCTGCTATTACCCTTGAGACTTCCACTCTTGCTTCTAACACTACCTCTGTTAACGCTACCTCTTCTGAGGTCACTGTTGAGACCTACGCTGGTTCCGCTGCTCACCTTGGTTTCTCCCTCGGTGCTTTGGCTTTGGCTGGTGCCATTCTCATCTGATATGTCTTTGTACTGGCTACTGTAATGATATTTGATGAAATTTTTGCGACCTATCATTGATTTATATTTCTATGCGGTAGTACAACTAGTCTGTATAGTACATCCAGTCGAAGTGTAGGGCTACTGAGTACGATGTAAAACGTATAACCGGTGTTCCATAGGTATGTATAGACCATATAAGGCTTCTGAGCCGGTATAGTGTATGGTAATATAACAGATCTTTTTACTGCAATTACGTAACTACGTCCAGTGTGTGCGTTATAGACTAAGATATATAGCAAATATCATATTATACACTTAGCACCCACTGCAATATGGCGCTATATTGTGCTATATAGCTGTTCTACTTGTAGCTCCGGTGTTTAAGCTGGCCGCTGTCGAGGTCGTCATTCGTCATATATCTAAACAGAGCGCGTACCAGTAACTAGGATGTCATTATAATATAGGTATGTCCAGTTTAGTGTTTCTGATACAGGATACATCATACTTGAACAGGACTTATCATAAACACCAGTCAAATTGATCTTCGAAGTTAAGGATCCCCAGATTTCGAGATCATGCCTAATCACTTCTCCACTGTCCAGCCCCGATATTCGGAGAACTCTCTGGCTTGGCCGGTGCTGTCACCTAACATCCGGAAAAACATCAGCTCATTTCTATGAAATCAGTAGCACAACCTTACATCTAGTACAGAAGTGACCATAGCAATATTTTGCTTTTTAGCTGATACTGATATTTCTAGGAGTCTTCTAACTAACTAAATGTCCTAGAGACTCTGGATATTCCCTGATATGTGGAGAAGAACCTAGTACGGATTCAGACCGGTCAGAGAAGCTAGTTAGAACGTGATCTGCAGTGATCAATTGGTGACATTCGCACATAGTGCTCTCGAATTGATGCAAAAAGAGAACGAGAAATTAGGGATCATTGATCAGAAGACCAACAGGAAGATAACTAGTGGCATGAGTTACAGAGATTCCACTTATATGGTGGGATGACGTGCTAGAGCCCAGGATATCTAACAACACTCCCTGTGATCAAGCTGGTTCTGCCTGAACAGTGATGGTGAAGTCTGAGAGAAGAGAGTGAGAGAATTGTTAAAGTTGTAAAGACTCTTGTTCGTTTATTGTTTGTATACTTTATTTTGTCGAATAAGAGGTCATTTGAAGTTTAAAAAATAACTTCTTTCACCTCAAACTACTATAGTAGAGGGGCAAGTGCGGTGGTGGGGTTTTAGAGTAGGGGTCGGGGAAAAAGCCCACAGCCCCATTTGTCATAATTAGCGATCGGGGGATTTTCACCAGTGTAACGCTGCTTCTTCAAATCTCAAGGCTCAGTAAACACAGGTGCCAGTATTCTACATATCAGTGACGTCATGATAAGCTAGTAGCGTTTAACTCTATTCTCCGCTGCATCCTCCAACGGTGCCCGAAAATACACGTTCCCCAAACCCCCAAACTACCCTACATATGGTGACGCACTTCTTCAGTAATTTCCATCACCACGAGAAAAACGGGGACCAGC